>CABFPE010000204.1:809772-821728 GCA_900660155.1 Hofstenia miamia | reverse complement strand
AATGTGATCAGGTCAGTAAACATAGTTAAAACATTTCGAAACAAAAGCAAAATTCTGCCGGTTTGTCCAAGTAGAATTTTTCAAGAGATTTTCAGGTTGAGACTAGGTAGCAAAACAGCAATCACAATTTGAATTTTTTAAAATTAAATTTCGAGTATGTTTTTATTATTACCTGCCATTTGTAAATAAGCGCACTTAATATTTTTGTTCTAAAATTTTGAAATTTTCCTTCACCGACTATTTCAATGAAATATTTGTTAACAACTGATTCGTAATGCAAAGATATTTATAATTTTACTCGAATATCATTATAATATCAAGCACTAAGATTGTTAACAGTCAAGTAAACTAAATAGAAATCATTAAATTGGATGAAAAATTTTGCCGGTTTATCAAAGTAATATTTTTCAATAGTGTTTTAAAGAGTGAGACTAAGAAAGATTACAGCTAAAAACTTTGATTTTCTAAAAATTGTATTGAAGGTCAATTTTAAATCATACAGAAATTTTAGGAACTCTATACATAAAATCACTTTGCAAAAAATATGTATTTTTTTGTTCTTAAATGCTATCCACGAAAGTTAATCTTAATTAAATTTACTTGTAACATTAGAGATTCGTGTTTTCTGTTCAGATGAGTTCATAAAATCAAATATTATGAATGTGATCAGGTCAGCAAACATAGTTAAACCTTAAGCTACCAAGGTATTTAATAGTCCTTAGGCTACCAAGTGTGGCTTTTAGAGCCACCCTAAAAAAACAAGTTTTCCAGTGAATTCGATAGGAATCTTCTGATCGCCGAAAACCCCTCTGAAGTACAGAATTCCAAAGTAAGCTTTTAGCTGGACAACAGTCAACTGAACTTCAATACCCAGAGCATTTGCTTTCATCTGAGAAAAATGAACAATTTGCATGAGCATAGTGTCCGGGAAGAAAAGTGACCAGGTTTCCAAAATGGTGTTCTTCACTGCACCTGGTTCGGGTTTCCCTCCACCAACGTGAACAACATTTGCTGCATCGCGTCGACCTCTCTGCTGAGGTGGTTCAGGTGACCACAAGTAACCATTCTTATTGTTGTAGGGATTTGCTTGTGCCTGTTGAAGTAAAAAACCTCGTCCACGACCACGCACAGCCGGTTGTTGAGATAAAACAAGTAATCCTCACCCTCTTCCTCTGCAAATGCGTTGTCGTGGCACTGGGCATCTTCATCACGCGTATTATCTTCACTCGATGCCAAATCATCGTGAACAACATCTACAATGTGCTCCACGTTATCTTCCTGGTCTGAATCAGCATCTACTTCTGAGTCCAATTTTGTAGCTCTGAATAGTGCAGCTTGAGCCAGTTGAGCAGCCTCTTGTTGTGGTTGCATGATTGAGAATGACAGTAACAGACAATGCAATCCTTGCAAGCCACGTCGTACGCCTCTGTAAATGGGTAGAGCCCAAACGAACTGTGCTGATTCAATGGTCAAGGAACAATTAATGAACAACAGTTGCTAGATCATCACAAATCGTTTAAATCGTTTGCTAATATATCTAAGAAAATTGTCATGAATGGATTTGTCACTGACAGAAACAAACTGAATAATACTCACGAAAACCGCACAGGGTGGCTCTCAGAACCACCCTTTGTAGCCTAGGGGTTAATAGACCTTTATTTTTATGACATTTCCTAAGTTTTCCAACATGCAAAGGTTCCCAACAGTACTGCTTTTAACAGCTGCAAGTTGTTACAGAAAAAAGCAAACAAGTGATGGTTAAAACAGCAAGTAAAATTTAAACACATTAAGGTGTGTTCCCACTATCGACTTTTATCATCTGTCAAGAAATCGGTGATAAAAGTCGATAGTGTGAACACTCTATCTGCTTTTTTATCAGCTGATAAAAGTCGATAGTCTGAACGCGCCATCCGATTTTTTGGCAAAACAGCCATACTTTCAATCAAAAGATGATAATTTATCATCTGATAAAAAATTGATAGTCTGAACGCTCTTCCAACTCCGCTTTTTTTGATAAAATATCAGATGATAAAAAATCGCCAATGTGAACAAAAATAATTGCATTTTCGATTAAAATCTGCTGATAAAAGTCGATAGTGGGAACACACCTTTAGAGTAATATCTGTGTTGATTACAGACTACCCCCCCCCAAATTGCATCAAATTTGCAAAAAAATTAAGAAAAGTTTTGAAATCATTGATTAAGATCATTGCAACCCCAAGTACGTCAATTTTATATAATTGGAAACTCATGAATATTTATCCATTTTACAATTGTGTTTTGTGTTTTACGCATTTATAACTTCTCATTACTAGTTCTTTATCAACTTCTACAACGGATGATCAACTTTTCATTTGGTACAATTTTCAAAGAAATTTACAAAGCACTGGATATTATTGCATAGATGATTTGTATGGTGATTCAGGCAGACTACTGTTGCCATTAATTTCAATAAAGTTTAGGTTTTATTAGTGCTTTTATTCATGTTTCTGCTTATTTTTCATTTTTATTTAGTTTTTAGTGATATCTGTCTTAACTATTTTATCTATTTCAAAATTCGTCCTAAATTTACTTTAAATGTCTCTTTCTTTTAACTATTCTTAAAAACAATGCTATTGTCTCCTATCCATGAAGTGTCAGAGCCTTGGAATTAATTTTTTATCCATCCTAACTATGGAATAAGTAAGAAAATATCAAAACTGTCAACAGCTGCATTAACTGCAAAAGGCAAGATATACTGGTATCATTTTTTCGGTGCTTTTAAAATATCATGGTATCTGTTTCAATATCAGTATACTGCTGGGCCCTAATCATAACCTTAGTGCAGTTTATTAGAAGTAATACATATGGTGCCATTATCTAAATTCATGCGTCTACCTGTATGTGTCTAGTTATATAAAAAATAGTGTAATATCCTCATCTTAAAAATGCCAATTTAATATGTATTTATTACAATGCTTGGCAAGGATTATTTTTTCTATACTAAAAAAATATTTAAGAATCATTATATTTTTATAACATAAATGCCGATGTTTTTTTGGAAATTTGAATTAATTGGTGCTGAACATTTTGTGAGTTTTCCTTCTGCCACTCTCATTCACCTGCACAGCTTTCTAGTCAGTTCATGGGACATTCACTAACATCACTTGATTTTGCAATAGGTTTTATATCATGCTATTTCAACTTGCCCTACCACTGATTGCAGTGGAACACATTCTTTTGTATGCCAATAGGGAATTATCCAAATCAGAGAAATATTTTTAGTGCTGAGACACATAATTCATTCTAAGTTTTTAGCTAGTACACTCAATAGAAAAATTGGACACTAATCAATGGGTTTTGGTCTAGCTATTTTCGACTAATTAAAATTTTTCCATTTTTCTAAATAAAGTATTTTGTGAGGTGTTGTAAGAGGCATCCAGCAATCATCCAGATCAAACTGTATTTCTTTGTCATCACTGTTGATCATAAAATTAGAGACTGTATTATGCAGATGAAGTTTGCGAAGAACATCAACTTCGATGTTAGAAAAGATTGTTCATCGCAAAAGCATACTATATTATATAGTAATTATATAGTAATATTGTACATTTTTGATTCATAGCAATTATTTGCTCTGTCTAGACAATGTAAAGAAAGCAAAATAGATGGAAAAAACACCATTTATTTTTAGTGCTTTATATATTTTTGCAAAGTACGCTTGTAAAGTTCTCTTAATCGAGTATTAGTCAGACACGCAGTAAAAGTATCATAAATGCTAGATCCATTTAAAAGTCTACCATGGACAGTAAAATATCTTGTAGGGTCACTTTTCAAAAAATCGTCATATATATATATATATATATCATTTTTAAGAAAATTACAACAGATAGATGCTACTTCAAATACAGTCTTCTAAGCATAATTGAGCATACTTGTAACCCTTTAAACTTTTCAAGTATTGCCAAACTATTATAAAAGCTTAATGCATCAATTAGGTTCTGTTTCTTTATTCTCAAGCACGTGAAATTTCTTCATTATAAGACTATTGTATAATTGGTCTAAAACTTCTGAAATTATGGCGGCAATTTGTGCTTTTCTTGATATCCCAAACACAAATTAAGAGTTTTATTAAGAAATTTCTGCATAAATAAAACTGTAAATCCAAAAAATATCGAAAAATATTTAAAATGTTATGAGGTTAAAAGAAACACAATTTCTTCATCATTTTAATTTTGTCCCCACAATCGACATACTTTACGAATCTCTTAGTAGTCTCTATCTGTAAACTATAAATTGCTTGCAGTTATATTTTCATAAAACAGTCTTGCAGCCAGTTATATTTGAGTTGATATACTTATGTTAAAATTTTGATTTTCTGAATTCAGGATTTCGTGGAACTTACGTTTTATTAACAAGATACTGCTTTAGTTAAATATAATACTCAAGCCTTATTTAGAAATCTCATAATTCTTCAAATGGTTTAAAATGAACATCTTACAGCGGTGACCGCGGCGCCTAGCTCTACTTGTATATACAGAGATGGCAAAAAACAGTTGTAACAGCTGACAAAAAATAGTTGTAACAAATATAAAACATGTAATATTATATTCCTATATCTAATTGAATCAATCAATATTAATTTTTCAAACTGAAATAGAATTTAAGGAGTAAATATGCATCATGAGTAGCAAAATAGGAGTAAAAGTAAATTGACTGCTAAAAATTCTATTTGATTATCTCATGGATTTCTTCAAAGTTTAGTTAATATTAAGTAAATAAAGCAGTGCTGAAAATTAGATTATCGCAGCATACATTTGTTGTACAGCTTCAAATAACAAATATCTGTTGTGTAGGCACAAGGATCAGGTAAAGATGTAGACAAACTGATGGAAAAAGTCAAGAGAACATTGAAAGAGTTTCAGTCAATCAACTTATTAATTTGTGCAGTGGCAACAAAGTAATGAAAGTAATTAGTCTTATTCAACAAGAATCCGCAAAGAGTATTTGAGTGCAAGCATGCAAAACAATATTGCTTATAAAGTAAAATAAAATATTCTTTATTTAGATAAATATTAACAAGTAGAAACAGATAATAAATCTGAATAGCGTTATTTATATAAAATTTATACATAAAATAGAATAATACAGTATTTACAATAAATCTACCAAGCTATTGATAAATTTCTACAAGGATTTAAAGAACGAGATGCTGTATAATCATTTTTGTAAAATTTGCATGCTAACCTTGCTTTACCTGAGATATAATTTTGCTTAAAAATTTAATGTGCTTCTTCAAAGCTTTGCTTTCAATATTTTTATTCTCTTTAGGTAGTAAGTTCAAGTTTTAAATAGCAGTATTCTTGAATGATTGCTTCAAAACTTTTTATGTATTTATTGCAAAATCAAGTGTTTTGATGTGGAATTCTGCTTATAAATAAAGCCAGTCATTGAAATAGTGTTATAAGGTGGTAATTTTTTGATGAGCTTGAAAAACGTTAACATCGAATTCAATATGATTAGCTGTCTTGGGAAAAGGATAAACCTAGAAATAAAGTGCTTAGTTTGGGAATAAGTTTTCTTAGAGCCCATTTTAAGCAGATATCGTGTTTTCTATGAAGAACATCTTTTAGATCAGTAAGTTATATATTTGAATCATAATATATGAAAATGGAAAAATTAAATTATGCCACACGCTGTTAATTGCATTACTATCATTGACAAGCTTCTTATACCTATGGCCAAATTTTCGGAAAATTGCATTAATTTAAGTTTCAAAATTTAGTTTAGAGTCAAAATACTTAAAAGTGTCTACAGTTGGAACCCTAATATTATAGAGACTTAGAGTTAATGAAATACCGTAATTAGACGTATGCATGTTCAAATACGTTGTCAATTTGTTGCAATTATGTGCTACAGATTCAAATGCTAAATGCATTGATTTATTATCGTTTAATATGCAGGTATCATTGGCATATTGAATTAAATTGCACTATCGTATGTATGTCATTTACTATATAGAAGGGAAGGACGCCGTTGCTTACAGGTAGCCAATCATAAAATACATCATTTACGTTAACTCTCTGAAATCTATGTTTCAAATAGCTAGTTATCAAACTTCTGCTACTGCTAGAAAATCTCATATTGGATTATTTTCTTATTAATATGCTATGATCAATAGAATCGAAAACCTTAGAAAGATTTAAGCAGGCAATAGCTACGAACTTATTTGCATCCAGTCATGATCACCATTTAATAAGGCATCAGTAGTTGAAAAAATATTTTCGAAATCCAATTTGAGTGTTTGATAGTAGATTGTACCTATTAAGATCTCTGTTATTTGGTTACGTAATAACCCCTCGAATACTTTACTTATTGGAGAAGTAATTGAAATTGGTCGATTATTTTTGTCATGAGACTGTTCATTTTTCTTAAAAATAGTAGTGGTATGAGCAAGTTTTAAGTAATCTGGAAAGTAACTACTTTGCATGCCTTCGTTAAATATATAATTTAGGGGGCTGGCTATAATACCTGCAGTGATTTTAAGTATACAAGAAGGAATTATAGATTTGTTAACCTTAAGCTTGAGAATTGCTTTTAAGGTTTCAAAATTGTTGTAAATATATATATATATATATATATATATATATATCCTTAGTTAAACATTTTAATAGCTTTCACTATGAAGCAACTAAGATATGGAACATCTTAGATCACGAAATTCAATAGAAAAAATTACAAAAAATTAAAAACATTCCTTTTTAACGGTTAAACGAAGTGTACCAGCTGTATGAAAACGAGAATATATTATTGATTATAGTTTCAAATACAAGGCTTAATTCAATAATAAAATATCTTCTGTAAATTTTGAATCGTTTTGTGAAGAAGATGATTTTGAAAGTGGATTAAGTAACTTTGAAACTTTCTTAAGGGATCTGATAGACAATACCTTTCCAAAAAGATGGGTAACTATTAGTGATCGTGATCCTTGTTGGGTTACACGTACAGTAAAGTACATGTTAAATCAAAAATCCAAACAAAAAGAGCACATCGAATATCTGAATTCTTNCTCCTAGAGTAAAGTACATGTTAAATAAAAAATCCAAAGCAAAAAGAGAACATCGAATATCTGAATTCTTATCATATGATGCTAAGATTAAAGATGCTAAACTTAAATCTTGCTGCAGAATGGGTGACAAAAACTGGTGGGGATCAGTGAACAGATATACCCATAGGAAAAATGATAATAATAAAATATTATGGCACATGTTTGAGCCTGATGCTTTAAATCAACAGTTAGCAGAAAGATGTAAATATAAAGAAGGAATTGTGTATGAAACACCACCTATATTAAATATTGATTATAACATAGTCCAGGGCAAATTCCGCTTAATATTGCATCATACAACTTGCGACATTGTAAAAAGTCTACTCCTGCACCAAATGGAATACCTAATTGGATATTTAATCATTATTGGGACATTTTATGCAATGTGAAAGATTTAATCAAACCCCGTTATTACATTAAATGATTATCAATTGGACATTGGAAAAACGAGTGTAATTAAAATAAAACTAATTTTATGTATTGTGCAGGAAATCATTCCTACGTGAACTGTAAAGCAAAAAATGACACTTCCAAGCAAATTTGTTTCTGTTGCAAAATGGGCTAATGCAGATAAGTTAAAGACTGCTGCAGGATCACATTTTGCATTGTTAACTAAATGTCCAATGTATAGTAAACAATGCGATATATTAATAGGTAAAATTTATTGGGGTGATTGTCATGGTTGACTAGTGAAATGCGCAATTCCTTCATTTATGCTCATTAATGCTCACAATTTCACAAAATTTTCAGCTCAAGGTAAATTGAACGATTTGTTGAAAATTGATTTAAATTCCTACAATGTGGATATTTGTGTTATATCATTCTTAAAAACAAAGCATCCTGATTCATATTATATGATCGACGAATTTAATCTAAAGAGACGTGATCGCATCATTTGCAAATGTACAAAATCTGGGTGATTAATTATAATTGATTTAAATTTCGGCAATACTATCTAACAATTATTTGTATTAAAATTAGGTTTGATATATAATAATGGCCATATGCTGAGACCTATTCTGCAATGCCGAAAAGAACTAAGAATACCTATATTAAATTTGTAAGGTTTTACTTAGTTCCCATTTCTAGATAAATGTTTGAACTTACCTTTGGTGTAAACTATAAACAATTATAGCATATAAACTTTACATGTAAAACGATTATATACAGAGATACACAAAATTCGAAAGGCGAAATTTAAATCAATTGCTACATCATGAGAATGCAAATAATAAAAATAAATAATTAATTAATTGCTCCATGTGACAATGTTTGTCATTTTTCGATTTGATCATAACATCTTTCTTGTAAGTTGCGAACTTTTTCAAAACCGAATTTCAATAATTAAAGTTTTTCTCAGACTAAATCATGCAATCAGATTTTATTTCATGGCAATAAACTGTCTAGCTGGCAGCTTAATACACTATATTCATTTATTTATGTAGAATTCTAAGAAATATTTCGCATCAATACATTAGAATGTCATCAATATTGAAATATATTTATATTATGTCTATAGAAAATTTTAAATTCTAGAAAATTGTAATGAGGCTGTTTCTCTTAGCTAAAACTTGAAAGCTAAAAGCTTTCTTGTGACCTAATAATAAATCATAAAAATTAAAATTTTTAAAAAACTGGAATTTAACAAAATGAAATTTTTTTAAAGAAAATTATATTATTAAAATATTTATCTATTAATGTAATTTGCAGCCTGGTGGTTTTACTATTGGACCATTTATTATTTTTATATTTGTTTCTTTTATGCGACCTTAAATATATTGCAGGAAAAGTTTTTTCGAAAAATTGGAAGCTGTAGAATGCTTCAAATGTTATAAATTTGAATTTTCCGTCAAGTTTTTTTAGAGAAATGTTAACCTAGTTATTTCTTAAATATAAAAATAACTGCAAACATAATTATTTTCTTCACTCTAATTATAGCACTTCTTGAGTTTTAAGCTTTAGCATATGTTCTAATTTTTATCATTTTCAGACTGAAGGATTTACTGTTTTAGAAAATGCAGTACATAACTTTAGTCAAATAGAAAAATGTTTTAGAACAATATAACAATTTACAAGGTGAAATCATTTTCCGGTCTTAGCCTGGATATTGTTAAATGATAATTATTATGAAAGAATAAGCCAGTACTAGAATATTATTAACATTTCGAGGATATTTTAATGCTGCATCCAAACTTTTTTGAATTTGTCCAGTTTCAATTTTTGGGTGGATATTGAAATGCCGGGTTCAAACAGATATTCAAATTTCACGAACCTGTTGCTAAGCTTCCATTCACATCTAGTTTTTTTCGAAATTGTTAATAAAGTAACAATCCATATATTTGAGAAATTTATGTATTTAACACCACAAATCAACTATGTTATTATATATAAATGCTGAGCATGGCAAATTCAAGAATTGAAGCAAAACTCAATTTCAAATTTAACCTTCATCTAAATAATATGAGAAATTTTGTTTTGCGAATGGTTCCATTGAATGATTCAGTTGTTATTGCTGTGGGCCCCTTTAGGGTGCAGAAATAGCAACCTCTACATAGGAAAAAAGATTAACATTAAAATTTCAATATGCTACTGCAAATTTTCCTTCAAATTGACCTTAGATCTTTTGTTTTATTTTTATTTATTTAATGCAATAATGAAATTATTGCGTGGTACATTGAAAAACTATATACACATATCATCGATTTTTTGAAAAGCTCAAAAATGGAATAACATGGGTAAAAAATATTTCTTTTCTTGAAAAATTTAAAATCTGTTTACAGTTAAACTATAAGTTATTCATGTTTATAACAAGTGTACATTTGTCATTTGAATAATATCATTGTGTATATAGTCACATCGTATATATAAAACAATGGATTTAATTGTACTAATTTAATACATTGTGTGCTGATTGCATATTTTTCTTAAATTTAGACAATGGGGGATTTTCACTAAAATTTAAATTTGAATATTTTTAGCTAAAAATGTTTAACTTAGTTTAAATTCCTTAAAAATAAAAAAACCAATAAAAAATATTTGCTAAATTTTGCAGAAATTCACTGTCTCTTTCTTGTTCAGATGATGGCACTAACTTTTGAATAATAAAACTATTAGTTTCTAAGATGAAATTCTGGAAAATCCAAAGGTATTGACATCATTTGAAAACGAAAGAGACAGTGAATTCTGCAAAAATTAGCAAATATTTTTTAATGGTCGCTTCATTTTTAAAGAATTTAAACTAAATTGAACATCTTTAGCTAAAAATATTTAAATTTAAATTTTAGTGAAAATCCTCCATTAAACCATGTGTGTTTCCCGCAACTCAAGTTTTCTGTGGCAACAAAACATTGCAGACAGTAGCAGTCAATTAGATTGTAATGATGATATATACAATGCAATTGAATATTAATCAAATGACTTGGAAAAGAAAATGTAGTGGTTATAAAGCTTATCAGATAGTTTATTACTATATGTCGCAAAGTTCATGTTGTCAATATCAATTTGAGGAATAAAATTATTGGAAATTTCTGAAGGATACTTGAAATTTCTAGTCCTTTCTGCACCCAAGTTTCTGCTTGACAAAACCGAAATATCTGCAGTATTAATGAAGATATGATTACAAAAGCCAAACACATTTCCATTAATTGATGTAGATTGTTTTCAATAAATGCGTTTTCAATTTGCATTGTGTTCTACACACTACAGGAATTGCAATATTGTCAGTTTGGAATTGGTTGTCGAAATGGTAGTGTGAAATTGGATGTCCAATTTACTTATAAAAATATTAATTGAAAAAAATTGCGAAAAAAATGATTTCGAGGTCGAGGGGTGCAACCCACGTACCACCCAGTACTGGGTGCAACTTATCACATGGTGGGGGCAGTTTACTGGTATATCTAGCAAAGCATTTAGTTTGTGAAATAATAAATATCTCTAAGGATGTTGAATCCATGTGGATAAAAATTATGTATCACAATCTAAAAAGACCTTTGTTGTTAAATGTCACATACTTCCCTCCTCAAAGTAAAACAAAAAATCTGTACAATTACTTATATGATACTCTTATCACGATGACAGATGAATTCCTTAATGCAATTATTCTACTATGTGGAGACTGGAATAATTTCAACTTTAATCAATTATTAATTTCTTGGAATCTATGTATTATTCATTCACCTCCAAAGCGAAATAATTCATTTTTGGATATGTTTTACACAAATTGTCAACTCAGCTACATGCTTTAAGCCCAATTTTAAAACTGATCATTTAGGTTTGGTATTAATAGACAATATACATTCTTAACGACAATAGCACACAGCACTTTTTCGAAAATTGTGAATAGCGATAGAAAGGCACTCATGCGCGCACACACAAATTATATATATATACATATATATATATATATATATATATATATATATATATATTAAGGTGTGTCCTAAAATAACTTTTTTTCGAATTTTAATAAGGGACATGTGTTATATAATGAACTTTTTCATTTAGAACGTGAATATGACATTCAATTTTGTCAATTTTGAAAAAAACCTCTGTGTTTTTCAGATTGAAGTTCGTAGAATAGGCAAACTTTTTCATATTTGTATTGCAATTAAATGCATTTTGTTTTCTTGTTTATAATTTTACAATGTTGACGTTTAGCATTTGTGTGTATCTGTGCTGCACGCACGTCAAGCATGAATTACGCAAAAATCATTGTTACTATGAAAAAGCAAATTTATTACAATTAGTATGGAAATAATAGAAACAGATGTCTATATTTCATTACATTTTGCATTAGTGAAATAGAAAGGTTATTGAGTTCATTTTGAACACACAATTTACTCTCGTTATCAATCTTTATTCATTTTTTTT
>CABFPE010000204.1:744434-759005 GCA_900660155.1 Hofstenia miamia | reverse complement strand
ATGTAAATTATTTTTACTTTTTTAAACAAGTATGTAAATTATTGTTACTTGGGAATATTTTTGATTCCACTTTTTAAACAAGTGTGTAAATGTGGGAAAATAATACATATAAAGTTAATGTGGGAAAGTAATACATGCAACGTAAGTTAATTTGGGAAAGTAAAAAAAAATGTAAACTAAATTAGATCACATAAATAACACAAAAACTAGTAAAATTACATCATGACGTCAGTAAAACACCCCCCGCCAATATCCACGGTGTCTCAGGTCAAAGGCCAACCCTCTCGACCAATCACAAAAAAGTGACACGGGCTTCTAGTCTCTTAATACTACTGGCTACAGTGTTTTAGAAATATTACCAGAAGAATTTCTAAAAAACAGTAATGAATATTCAACAACAGGTAGAAAAACAGCTATCTTTGATGACCTTGTAAATGCCCCAGAAAAGACACAAAATAAAATTGCAAATCATTTCACTGATATTTGTCATCAGCAAAATATATTTCACATTCTTATTACAATGTTCCAAAGAAAATAAGGACAAATTTCACACACATGGTTTTATACACTCCTGCTGATAATCATGACAAAAATTCAATTGCTAAGGAAAATTCTTTTAATCCAGACCTTTTTGAAAGTTTGTGTAATTATGACTTTCTTTTTGTAAATAAAGAAAAGAAAACTGTACACAAAAACTTTAATGAAACTTTGTAGTATACACATGCACAGTGTCCTTTATTTTAGGAGTTAAAGGACAACATGTAATGTATTGCATTAGCAAAGGAACTATGTATTCTGTATTGCATGAAAAAATATTTTCCCAAGTAATTATATAATAATGGATTATGATGAATATAGAAAACTAGTAAATCTTGAAGATGAAGTCAGTAAGCAAGAAAAAAGGATTTTACAACAAAAACGTGACTACATTAGCCAACAAAATGAAGTCCAGTACAACTTACAAGAAACATACAAACCTATTACAAAAACTATTTTCAGACCAAGGATCTGTTTTTAAAGAAAGTTTAGAAAGTCAACAAAATGCTTTAGAAAAATTTGGGAGTGAATGTGAAAACTTTAATTCATTCCAACCTGCACCTATAGATTATAAACTAGTCTGAAGATGATAGTAGTGTTGGGCAACATTCAAAAACAAGTCATAAAGTTAAATATATACAAAATTATATGACACAACACTATCAAATTCCACAAATTACAGAACGTAGTCATCTAACAATGTCTGATGAAGAACTACAAGGATATCACAAAATTGTTAATGATGCAATAAAGAAAAATGGAAATAATTAGGAAGCATTGCCAAAAAACTAAATGAAAATCTAATCCAAATGGAAAATATAGAACTGGAAAACAAATATAAGGATATATGATATGAAAATGATGAACTTGATAGATACAGGAAATATACATGTATTGAAGATCTTTTTAAACATACAGAAGGAAGTGGACTCAAGAAAGACAGAAACACAGTTTCCTACAAAGAGAATAAGTCTTTTCCCCTTAAAGTTGATGACAACATGTTTGGACTTAAATTTATTTTGGAAGCTTACTATGTAGATCAAAATGGTATGCCTTATGGAAAACCAATTATTTCTGAACCAATTGATCAATCCTTCATAGATCTTTTAACAAAGAAATATAATAAAGAGCAAGATAAATACATTGAAAAGTCAAAGAGAGTATTTAGGAATCTGGTAAAAATTGCTGGAGATATAGCTAATCTCAAAAATCAAAAAGTTAAAAAGATAATTAAGGGTCAAAGTGATTTCTACTACAATTATCCTTCACAATTAATGGATTCCTTAGAATTACTTGCTTCTTCTAAGGATGCTGGAAATGATAGTGCTCAAATTTATATTGAAATTATTCAGTTAATTGATGAATTAGTAAGATTGAAAGCTATTACTAAAGATGCTGTTAAGAAGTTTTAAAATAATTTTTCTTAAGGAGAACTTTGTTCTCTGGTTGTGAAAAGATTTTTTTTTCTTTATATAGTAAATATGACTGAAATTCCTCTATTTCTAAATTCAAATTATGCTAATGTTGTAGGTAAACTTTCTGATTTCACAGTAAAACTTGTAAATCCCATAAGATTGCACACACAACCACATTAAATTTGCCTATATCAAATAAATATGTCATACTCTTGGTACAATATTTCTGAGGAATATAAGAACAACAAAATTGAATATTCTCATGATAAAGGTCTTACTTGGATGCAAGTTACATTTCCTGATGGTATTTATCAGTACAAAGATATATCAACATATATAAACAATGAAATGGTAGCAAATGGTCATAAATCATCAGAAACTACATATAAACATTTTGAAATTATTTTTAATGAGAATACTTATAAGGTATTTATTTTCTTAGGTCCTAAAATGTGGTTAAAATTTGATAGAGAATTTGGTGATCTACTAGGTTTTGTTAATGACTTTATAAATAAATTTTATGGGAATAATTTTAAGTTAATATTAACTGAGAGTTTAATTTCAGATCATGTTCCTAACATTACAAAAGGAATTGATAACTTTTTAATTCATTGTTCTCTGATAAGTGATAGNATAGTATTTACTTTTCCTACAAATGATTTAGTATCAAGTTACCCATTTACAAAACAACCTTTGCGCAAATTATACAACAAAATCAACACAAATGAAATAAGAGAAATAAGAATATACATCACTAATAGTCAAAATCAAAGCATTAATTTAAATGATAATCATGTTCACTTAGTATTTTTAATCAAATAAAATAATTTTTAAAATTGTGGAAAAAGA
This sequence comes from Hofstenia miamia, assembly GCA_900660155.1. Lineage (NCBI taxonomy): Eukaryota > Metazoa > Xenacoelomorpha > Acoela > Hofsteniidae > Hofstenia > Hofstenia miamia. The sequence continues at coordinate 756,204 of CABFPE010000204.1, read as the reverse complement.
CATTCTTTTTTCCTTATATAGACATGACTAAATGTAAGAAAACTTATGATAACTGTTTAAGGGTTAATTTTAATAATACACAGGAAGAAAATGCTCTCTCCTAAAGGGAAACAAATTTACTCACTGGGAAAGGAACTTCTATTAACACACAATAACAAGCAATAATAAAAAGTTAGAAACACCAAATGAACAAAATGGAATGGAGATAAAATGTTGCTAAAAAAGTTTTCCAAGAATGAGCCCTAAAAAATTGACAATATAAGGACATGATTTTTAAAACTATTGCAAAATTAATTTCTTTTTCCTATAAGGGAAAGGAACTTTCCTGGGAAAAATGATTTTCTTTTTCTTTATATAGTAGAAATGACTGACTTCAGAATTCCAACAATTCTAGATAGAAATTAATCAATTAAATTTGATCTCCAGACTCCAATTATAATTATTTCTGCAGCAGGTAATATTCAAAATAAAAACAATTATAAGTTTACAGTTGATAATTCTACAGACATAATACCTTATGATTGGTTTAATGCTTATATAGATGTGAAATTTAAAATATTTAAACTTGATAACACAGGATTTGTTAAAGCAGATAATGTTAACATTAGTGGTGAAGTCTACTCACTTTTTAACAGAGTATTTTTGGAATACAATAATACTTCTACTACAAATCTTACAAATTTTTCAAAAGTCGCCCATTTACACAACATTCTTGAGTAATAAGAATCATATTTGAACACTGCACAAATTGAATTCTTCTACAAGTAAAATAATGACAAGATAGAACTTCTAAAAGATGGAAATGAAATTAATACAATTTTTTATCTGAGTAAAGTTGATTTCTTCAGAGGTCTAAGACATAGTATCTTACCTGCAGGCAAGGTTCAAATAAATCTTCTTGAATTTGCAAAAGATGATAATGTAATATTTAATCCAGCTGGAAATGGAAAACTAATTGTCACTCAATTACGTCTCTTTGTACTACAATTAGCATTCAATCCTAGTAGAAGAAAGATGTATTTGAATAGTTTTATAAATAATAAATGGGTGTATATAAGAAACACATTAGAGGAATCTAATCCTATAAATCAACAATCAGGCATATTTACAATAAGTAATTCAATAAAAAACCTAGATATGTTTTCATCTATAACATCACTGAAGATAAAATTAATGATCAAAGTAAGAATGAACCTGACTTTGATACCTTTAAATCTACTGAAATTTCTTAATGTCAGTTAGAATTAGGAAATGATAATTTTTATCCACAAGTAGAGATTCATGCAAATAGTGAGTTTCCAAGACTATATACTTAAATGTAACTAATGGTCAATTAAATAAATTGAAAAAAATTATTAAAAATTCAAGTCCTATAACTTTAAGGGTTAGTAATGCTAGCCAAGAAACTTCCCTTCAATGTCTTTTAACAGAAAGACAAATAAATCAATTAGAAAAACCTAAGAAAATAAATAAAGCTTTTGATATTAAAATTTTTACAACACAACTTAATGAAATGAAAAAAATTTTGGTGCTTTGGCCCCCTTACTTATGGCAGCTGCTCCATTAATTGGAAAGTATGCAGTAGCACCATTAGTTACTGGTGCAATAGGAGCCTTGGGAAGAAATTGAGTCAATAAAGTCCTTGGAAAGGGATTAAAACAAGCAATTCCTGGAGAAGTTATGCAATTAAATACACCTAAAGGAAATACGATGAAAATTGGACATCCATGTTAAAAGGGAAAGGAATGTGATTAAATACACCTAAAGGAAAGGGAATGCAGATAAAAAACTATTCAGTTTGAACTTTAGTAATCCCCTTTCAAATTATGATAATTTACAATTTATGAAGAATATTAAAAACTTTAAGAGGATCTTTTCTAGAAATACTTTGAAAAATCTGGGTTTTGGATTTTATATTTGTAATTTAGACCATTATTCAAATATTGGCACACATTGGATAACATTTTATTATTTTAAGGATACCAAAGTATCCACAAGGAATGCAATTACCTTTAAGGAGTTTGGCTCTGCCAATCTTGAGTATTTTTGATAGTTTTGGCCTACCTCCATTTCTAAGGATTTTTTCAATATTTAAAGATGATAAGGATAATATTGTGCACAACAGTTCACAGAATCAACAAAGTTGTAGTGTATTATGTGGATACTATAGTATTTGGTTTATATATAAAAGATGCAAGGGAAAAGATTATTTCTCAATACTTAATAATCTTTACAAGAGAAAGTGTGAGAGACATAAAAATGAGGAATATATCAAAAACTATTTTCTAAAAACTTGGCACAGCTAACTGTAGTGAATTCAAATGTTGGAAAAAATTATAAATGTTTGTGATGGTGAACAGGAAATGGATACTATTAACAAACAACAATTGGAAGATCCTGTTGAAAAAAAAATTGCAAACAATGAAAACAAGATTTTGCAAATTATTAAACAAACCAATGCTCAATTATGTAGTGCTGAGTTTATGCATAATTTCTATTCAAATTTACAAGACAATTACCAAAAGAATATTCAATTATTTGAAAGAACTGAAGGTGGAAAAGCATTTGCAGAGAATTAATAACGTGGTTTTAAAAAGGCTTATGCAATTTCACAATTCTCTGAAAAAATATATTATTTTTGGTTATTTGGTTTGATAAAAACTTTTGAAACTACTGGGGCTGCTTATAAACATCAATTTTTTAAAACTGAAAGCCATGATCAAGCTTTAGATTTTCCTACCTATGTTGATAAAGGTTTTGACAAAATTTCAATAGAAAATGGTTAAATTTATGTTAGATATGAACATAGTTACATTTCACTTTCAGGAATTTGTATCTTATCAAAAAATCATTATAATATGTTACTATACAATAATTAATAGCTTTTTACATTTTAGAGTTAAATGTGTTTTTAGAAGTGCTGGGATTTTGTCTAGCAACTTGACTTTATTTACTTTACCAAAAGAAGTATGGCCTCCAAAAACAATAAGATTTGCATTAGTTTGTGAAAAATCAAAAGATGTTTATGTCCAAATTACTAAATTTGGTTTATTGCCTGTACACAATTTAGTGATAGAAGAAACATTTGTTTCCTTAAATAATATATATTTTGACACCACTGATTTGTTTTGGAATGATATTGAATTAAATAGTAGTACTGACAACAGTGATATTATTAGAGGAATGGAATTTGATACTGAATTTAAATACTCTTATAATTCTGAATTTGCAACATTGTCAATATAAGGTAATTGGTACACAAATATTCTTTAGAGGAATGTACAAATATAATTAAAATTAATCAGGAACTTGCATATAGTCTAGAATTTAATAAATGAATATTTCAACTATCTACATCTAATGGTATAATTCCTTGTGATATTTCACATGGCTGCTTGCAAGTGACACAGGGCTTATAAAATGGATTAGTTTGCAAAATTTGACATATTTCTTTCCTAAAACAAATTATTGAAATGAATTTTTTCTAATCTCATATAGAAATGAGTAAAAGAGTTCAAATTTTAAGTGAACCAAATATACTGAAAACAGTAAATAATACCAAGACANACCAGTCCAAAAGAAGTTATAAAATATGTAATACATAACTTTAAAATACAAAAATTTAATTATCCTAAGTTAAATCCTGTGATTCTCAAGTCTTGTTTAGCTTACCAATGCCTTTGGTTAATTTTGAGAAGAATATTTCTATAAGTGATATATTAGATAAATTCAATTAGGAAATTGGTTTGATTGGTCCAGGAGAAAGATGTTTAACAAACCTGTTTGAATATTTATTTGGAACTATTCAATGTTGTGATACACATTCAATCCTCCACAACAGTTATGGTTGATTTTACAATGAATATGGATTGTGTAGTGGCTGTTGTTATGCTTTTAAAAATATTTGCAATTTCTTAAAGAAAAACGCTTTTTGTTAGGACATCTGACAGGTTTTATGTTTTGCTTAAGAAATAGGGTGTAATTAAAAGTAGAAGCATTGAATTTCATGTAAAAATTTTGAAGAACAATGCAGATTTTAAAAAAAATTCAAAAAATTGATTAAAACATATTGGTGCATAGCTTAAAAGGGGGTATAATTGTATAATTATTTATATGGGTATGGCTGCAGTTTTTTACCCCTGGCTGCAAAATTCTGAATTTCTAAAAAACGCCCTTTTTCTTATCAAAATCAATAGAAAAGTGTAAAAAGTTATTAAAAAATGATCACTTTTAGAAAACTGCATATATGCAACCAGGAGTTTTATTACTACTCACATGCATTATTACAACATCAAAAAATCCATTTGACTAAGTTTTTCACTAAAGATATTGAATTACTGATTACGTATTTTGGTAATAATAGATTAAAAATTGATGCAAATAAAACTCAATTTATTATATTTACACCAAAGGCATATCAAAAGATTTCTGAGGATATCAAAATGAACATAAATAAAAATATAATTGAACAACGTAAATCAGTGTGTTATTTAGGAGTAACAATTGATCAAGATTTAACATTTAATGAATTTTTGTCTTTAAAATTAAGAAAAATGGCATATGGAATAAATTTTTTATACTATCACTTATGGCACCTAGGTAACTCATGCCATAAACAGTTTAATTATTCTTTTATTGTGAAATTGAATTTTTGGGCTGATTTATAATTCAAAGATTTACTATAATTTATTAATATTGTTTCCTATTTGAATTTATACTAACTCAAAATAAAATCCAAATCCAACAACTGTGCATGACTTGCTTGATAATATCCAGATCAGACTTGTATATATATAGCTATTTGCTTCTATACACAATAGAGTGTAAAAATCAAACAAATTTTAACTTTGAAATTCGGGGTTTTAGTTCAACCAATCAAAATGTCTTTCGACTAGCGTCCTCTATGTAGAAATCTATTACATTCGCAATGTTTTCATTCTGTCGATTACCCACATGGATTACAATATATTACTTTTATGCCATTCTTGTAAGCGTTTAGAATATTATGTGCAATTGCTACTATATGAACTTATTAACCGTTATTCTTTGTTTGGGGTGTTTCTGTCACCTCACAATCCTTAATTACGTTAAACCAACAAAAACTTATGACTTTTTCTATCAAGTGTCTAATAATGCTAAATAGCAGCACTCTTTAGCAGCTTTATTTACAATATTAACTGCATTTCTATGATTATCGCCATATGGGGTAACTTTATAACCCCAAGTTATTTAATCAAATAAATATTAAAAATACTGTATTATGTCAAATCCTTTTATAGCTTGCATTGCATACATGCAACTCTCCTTTCAAATGTTGTGTGTAAATAGTTAAGAAGTTGGTGATGAAGCTCTTTCAATTATGATTCAAGATTCAAGTAATGAAGATATTTTGCAATGATGGTAGTTCACTGGGATTAGGAAATTTTGAACTCTAATACTGAGCATGAAGTATGTTCAATTTTAACCTGTGAACTGACATGGCCTGTCTAACAATGAAAACAAGACAAAATCAATAAAAAATACAGGTATAATTAGCCTAAAAGAATTTTAAAGATTGAAGGTTTTGAATTCTAAAATTGTTCCTTTATTCTGTTAGTTTTCTGCCATTCTAACAATTATGAATGACCCGCGACCCAATTTGTCTAAGAGTGCCGAGCAACCCCACCAGTCGAATTTTTTTCTTGACTGTTGGGAAAGTTGACCCGTAATCACCCTGAATGATATACAGAAATATTAATTGCAGTATTAGGTCAAATCCGGAATATTTTGGTATTGATGAACGACAAATATGTCTACGGTCTAACCGTCAAATATCAACATGAACCCTGGTTTGAAAGGAGGCACCATGAAAAATATTTGGTTTTATGATGTGTAATTTGGTTTTGCACTTAACCAATTACCATAAATGTAAGAATTTACACTGATTGGTGCATAAAATGCAGAAATTACTATTCCCCAATACAGTCAGAAGCTAGCTTATATCTAAATCAAGTTTATAATATTGCTATGGACATTTAGTTTACTGCATGCCATCTTGTAAATAATTTTTTGAAAAATTGTTGGCACTTTGCAAAAAAAATCGATGCACTATATACAAGAGAACTTGCAAAATTCATCAGTTAACATTATATTTCAAACCATTTCACTTTGGCAAAATTTGAGCAAAAGTAAGTGTTCTCTATTTTTGATATCCTTAATGTATCTCAATAAGTACTATTTACAACAAACTTCATAGAAGAAAAAAGGAAAATGAACAAATGATAAGTCTTAATTACACTGGTCGCAAGTGCCGGAGATAGTCATATGAGTGTGTCTTTAAGATGATAAATTTTGCTTTAAATTTGAAAAATCTGCATAAACAAATTAAGAAACAGAACTATAAATTTGCTTGGCTTAATAAAGGCTCGTTTGAGCTTATTGTGTATCCAATGCAGCCCAGCTCAGCTTGATACCTTAAAAGCTCGACTCATTGTCAAGACTGGTAATAATAATTGTATTACTACCTGTTATATTGACCTATATCAAAAAAGGACAGAGAAGATGCTTTTTTCCATGCAAATATTTACAAAATATTACAGAAAAGTATTACAAACTTTAAAATTTTGTTGTAAATTGTATGCTATAATTGAAAGAATTTATGTAGATTGAACACAATTCTTTAAATTTATTCTATATTAAATAATATGGAACTTAAAATTTGGGGTAACAAAGTTACCCTAAACGACGATGCCCACATTTTAAAAGTAGTGGCGTAGAAGGGTTAATTAATGAAAGTTATAATGTTTCTGACAAACACGAATGTTGTGTGTTTACTATAAGTCGTAATTTCATTGGCAAGCTGTGTTAGAATTTTGTATAACTGTTTGGTTCAAACCCTAATATTGTAACATGAGTTATTTTCACTTTAGTTTTACTTCTAGTATTTATTGTGCGGAGAGCTGTTTCTATCAATTTGGGTGCTTGAAACGTCCCGAATTTTTCCTATAAAATGATGGATAGAAAATGCTCTAATCTTTACAAGCGTCAATTCAAATTGGTAATTAAACTACTCTGACTTCAATCCTTAGTTATTTCTTTAGAATTAGAGATACAACTATTCCTTTAAGAAATATACGTAAGACAAACTCCTTTTGAATTTTAATATTTTATTAATCAGAAACCCTATTCAAACGTTATTTATTTAGTTTAGAACCGCGTTTCAACACTAGTAATTTCACACCTAGCTTTACGTTTTCCTTTGGTGCAATGTTCACCTCTGGGAAAGTAGGTTAATTTCATTTAACCTTTTTAAAAAAAAAGTTTGTTTCTTTTAGAGAGGAGTTCGATAAATATCAAATGATTCACTGCCTAAATTTCCAAGTTTTCTGTACAACTTTTAAAGCTTTATTTGAAAGAGAAGTAGGACGAATTTTATGGAAAACTGTAAAATGTCAAACTTCAATAAAAATGGAAAACCCGGAATTACTTTATTCTTTTACAAAGACTTCCCTAATGCTGACTAATGCGTTTTTGTTGTGTTCCTTGATTATTAACAAAGGGAATACTTCACTATTAATGGTTAAACTTCATTTAGAAAATTAGAGTTTAAATTAATTTCGAAAATCTACTATGTTATTAATACAACCAGTCAAGATCTTTACTTAGCTAAATCAATTTAAGTGAAAAATAAAACCTTAGCTAACTGATTTTATTTTTATACAAATCGTATGTTTATAAAAATACTGATTAAAGTTATTAATTAGAATAAATGAAAAGGTTAAGGACACCGTATCAGATTCTAATTTAATAAACCAAACTTGAGCAAAAATGTTTACCTGACATACGATCAAGTCAAATGTAGGGAAGGAAACTAAATTTGTCTTTGCTGACACCTGCGTCTTTAATCATGAGTTTAACGAAATCTTTTTTGCCAACGATAACTGCAGAATTAAACGAACTATCTTCTGTCTTGAGAGAGCTGCTGGAAAATCTGGGGGTTCTGTCTCTAGTTATTTTTCTTGGGGTATTTATAAGAAATATGACGACACAGTATAACTGATTGCAAAACAAAATGATCTTAAGGATCTTTTTCCAAAAATAGATGACATTTTGGTAGGTGGAATTCATTAACGGTGCCTCCTTAAATTTTCCTGTTTCCTGAAGGAGATAATATTTTTACAGCTGAATTCCTTTGAAAACCGGTTTCTAGCAACTTAAGAAATCATTAAGCTTCCATCCTCTATGAGAGCAGTACTTAGAGGCAAAATATTTGCCTTGTAGTTCCATTCAGCTCCATCTCAAGTGTGGTACCTTCCATTAACAAATTTAAATTTATGAAAAGTAAAATTAACTTTTCCCGAAATCAAATTAAGAACTAAGAATTTCTAAAACTTAGAATTAAGAATTACGAAAAATTAGAGTTACGAATTTAGCATACATTTTTGGAATTCGACTTTTAACATATAACTGCTAGAAATAGAACATCATTATCAAAATGTACAACTGGACTTTGAGATCTTTTAATTATATCCCCTAACACAAGGCCGTCAGAGACTTAATATCAACATACAAGATACCATCACCTTTATATTACATCGAATATCAATCATTCTGCATAATGTATAAATATGTTAATAGCTCAAACTCCTTTAATTTCCTAAATGATTTCCTAAAGCACAATCAAAGAAGCAAAAAACTTTTTAGCAATATCAATTGCCATGATTCATTTACATTTATGAGTTCGATATTGTGGAATAATTTCAATGTGGAAATTAAAACTCAAAAAATTATAAACATTTTAAGAAAAAAAAGGAAATTTTACAGAAAAAGCAATCATTAATTGGAATTGCACGTGGACTCAATTTATATAAAATTAAGCCCTTCAACAAAGCAGCATATTTATATTTTTGTAAATTTATATTTGTTTGTGTGTATTTGTTTTTGTGTCTTAGTTTGTAGTTATTGTTATTAACTCAAGCAATAAATTTGCTTTAACTCTTACTGTGATAGACAATAATGGTTATTGTCATAATATGAATTTAATACAAAAATGCAATAACAATCGTTGTATTACGGCAATCACCAATAAGTACTATTACAGAACATTTGCTTAACATGGATACAAAACATCACAAAAACAATGACAAAATTATGCTTGTGGTGCGCTTAATTCCTTAAAATTGCTGAATAAATCTTTGCTATACCGTGATAAATCACTTCATAACATTGAATAATTTGTCTATTGGGGAATTTATTTGAATAATTTTGAAGATTTTGTTAAATGGAAGTGGCAATAAATCGTTTTGTTGACATTTAATTGATGAAACCCATAAACATGCAACAGCAGTAATTTTATTGAAAGTTGAAGGCATTTTAGCCAGTTGCATATATTCCTAATTGGAAAACAGTCGCACACATATTTATTTCAAGTTTCTAACTATTGTTATCAAGAAGTCTAATGAAGTTGATCAATCTTATATTCATTATTTCAATAATTCTTACTGTAATATTGCCTTCAAAGGGTGAGTGTTTTTCTACAGGAAACAAGTGCCCCAGTACATATTGCTGTTATCACTGTTGCTCAAGAGTTTGCGATCAACAATGGATATGCACATAAGGACAAAGGCAGAACTGATCTCTGAAAGGTTTTATTCTCACTATTGTAATTATATCGCTTTAATTATAGTATATTAACATTGCAATTCTATTGTACATTTTGCATCTGCAGACACTTGTTTGATATATTCATATACACTTCAACTAAAACCGAGTACTGAGTATCATTTTGTTTTGGTTCATTTCTTGCTTGCAAAATTTGGCTATACAAATGGAAGTATATGAATTATTGACATAATAGTAATAAGAATAGAACTGACATAATACAAATAAAATTGAACAATTTAATTTTTTTTAAATTTAAGCATAATATTTAAAACATTAAGATGTAGATAAGATAGTAGATAATGATTTTATGTTAATGAATCTGATACAAAAATATTTTTAAATATTTCTGGTTGAAATAATTCAATTTTTAAAGATAGCCATTTTCTATTTTTTAATATTTGTCAATCAACTTATATTTCATTTATAGTGTACATAAATCATTACATTCTTAAACTTTTATGAATAACTTTGACCATTTATTAGAACAACTGCTAACTACCAAATAGCAATGAAAGAAAATATGAACTTTGAAAATGTATTTTATAAACTTTTTTTAGTAATGGAGAAATACCAATGACTTATAAACATTTTTCATTTATGAGAATTTTCCATAAAAATGATCGATTTTTGTTTGTATTACTTTCTGGCATCAGTTTTATATAAACTTAAAAAATTGAAACAACGACTGTTGAAAAAAAATTTTTTGGCGCACCATTTTACTAAGTTATATTTGCAATGATTTACATCATATAATAAGTGTGAATTATGGAAACAAAATTTTGATTACTAGTGTAGCATCATCCAAATAAAATCTCAAATAAGCTGCAAAACGTCAAGCGGAGGAGACTGAAGTCGAAGAAGAATGATTAAAAAATATTGTAATCAAATCAATCAGAATTATTTAAGATTTATTTGTAATATGCAACTAAGAAACAACATGTTTCAAAAAAAAGAGATATTTGTATCTGTCGATAAAAATACTTTTTGACTAAATGACGCTTTCATTATTTTCAGCCGCCATCTTGGCAGAAGTTCAAATTTGAATTGACAGGTACTTCTTTTGGAAATACTATAAATAGATTGAAAACCATTGTAAGAGTTTGATAAAGAATTTTATTTGGAATTCTTATTTTGTATCATATTAACGGTTTGCTTATTTAATATGATGTCGAGCTAACCGAGTGGTGTTTAGTAGTATTCTGGATACATCACAGGGAACGATTCTAGGGTCTCTGTGCCAGATCACGAAAGTGCACATTGGTTAGGCATAGGGATTTTTCTCTCGATTAGCCAACTAGCATTTCACTACTGCATGTATTAAAATAATCATCAGCAAATGGTTGGAAGACAGAAACCTAGGAATTATGCTAATACTATTTTAGATCTAAATTCATGACTTATAATCGACCAATAAATGACCGTACATGTAGTAAACTATAAATGTAAGTTAGGAAGTTGTTCTAACTAGTTATATTTAATTAAGCCAATATATCTTTGGTAATGGCTACATGTAAGAATTAATGAACAACTAGTGACAAGTCAGGTTGCGAATAGATATAACACTTTCACAGAATAGAGTTTAAGTCGAGTTGTGCCGTGCCTTGAGTATGCACTGAGCTAAAGTAGGGTACACATGAACTGTATCGATTGAGCTGAGACGTGGCACTCAACCATTTGATAGGATAGTGGAACTGGATATGGAGATCGGCTTCAGGCAGATGCCCATTAGGAGATCATTACGCTTTCTGCATGGCTTCCTCACCTAAATAGTGAATGTTTAATTCTAGGTTACATAACTTAACAGAAACGACCAGTCAAGCAGAGTGCAATAAGTAAATCCTTACCCGCAATTACACGACAAAGGTTGTACAGCAACAATAGATAAACAGTGATAATGCCTGGTAGAGGATGTTACACTAGTACTCACCATAATAAATACACATGCACACACGCTTGATATTACAAAACTTTTACACTGAGTTGAATTTCTTTATTATAATGCATGTAGCAAATATAATTTTTTGATTAAATTTATGGATGCATAAGTTGAAAACTATAATTGGACACTAGTTTAATCAAAATAAGAATTTACAAATCCAATTACATATATATATATATATATATATAA
>CABFPE010000204.1:692465-723750 GCA_900660155.1 Hofstenia miamia | reverse complement strand
AATTCAAAATATGCCGAATTAATGGCAATGAAATTATATATGATATGTATGATTTAGACAGCTTACATGAAGAAGAATTTGACAATGAGTATACAGCAGAGAACGGAAATGAGGATCCAAGCTGAAGAGTGCTGCCCCAGAGGACAGCAAGAAATAAACCTAAATATTACCCTGAAATATGGGATATAAATTTACTAACTGCATTTAGGAAATTAGAGGAAAATGATGCACCCACCGATGAAAAAGCGAGTCTGCAGAACACAACAATCAGAGGAACTCTCAACAATGAACAGGAGAAGGAGAGTATGAAGAAGTTCTCAAACCAGACGTCGAATTGAGGGCAGAAGGGACGAGAACGAAGAGCCAATGAGCAAGAGTGCAAAATGTCAGAATCGTAATCATAACAATAACAACACAAGAAGACATCCCTGAGCACCTAGAAGGCGCATGCCAGTCAGGAGAAAACTTCTTCCCATGGGAGAGAACAGTGAAAACCACAACAGTTCCAGAGCTAATACGCTTCGATCTACAAATAGATTATTGGGCACAGATCTACCGAATCATGGTAGACCCATGCATTGCAATCGATCTCTACAGGCAGACGATAGAGATGACAACTGATATAGAAGGAATAGAAAAGGCAAACACATTATTCATAAAATGCAGCCTTACGCAACGACAAGACCATTTACAACAAATCCAAATGATTTGGAAAAACATGAAGTTCCAACAAAAAGTAGAGGAAGGATGGCCTGAAATAAAAATTGATGCACTATCACGAAAGTTTCCTAAATCAGTAGAAATGGCACTGACAGAAGTGAACAGAACCTATGAGTTGAATATGAAAAAAGATTTCAAACAACTACTATTTGAAGAAAAGAACGCACAAGAAATACGCTATAGAACTATGGCGTGGATATTAGCAATATTTACAACAGAAGATGTGGAAATAAAACTCCTGATCTCGCAGCACACTCGTCATAGAATAACAAAATCAAAGAAATACGAAATTGCGATAGCCCTGATCAATACACAAACAAAGAACTGGCTATTAAAAGGTCACACTGGGAAACTGGAGTTACCGAATCGATCAGAGAAGCCAGTGCAAATGATGGAAAAAATACTGAGTAGGATAATAATGAAAGAAAACCAGCTGGGGAAGATGTCAGTAGTAAACATCGCAAATAAGACGGGGATATGCCCCAGCGAAATCATGATATTTGACGAGCCAATGAAGAAGTACATGTGGGGAGCGACATCTGAGACATGGATGAAGCAACTCCAAAATCAGCCATGGCTCACTACGAAGAAAATCATTAAGAGAAAACTTGCAAGCACAGGCGAAATTCGCAAAACATTAGCACAGAAAAACATGCAGAGAATACTAGATCATGAAATGGAAAGCTATGAATGGGACAGTCCGTGGTGCACATACACTAAGATCATTCGAAGCACCGTGATGATGAAAAGAGGGGGCATTACAGAACTGGTAGAAGTCTGTGAAATGGTAACCAAGTCCCAAGCAGAAATGCTAGGGGAGGAGCAATTATTAACATCATCCAGATTACTACTATCCCCCAAAACACAACAAACAATTGATAGAATAAATATCGAGAAGTGGGGAGAAATCAGTCCTGCCAAAACTATAGAATGGATAGATAGGGACGACAAGCATTTCCTGGTTGAAATAAAAATCACAAGAGAGGCTAAAGACATAAAAGAAAGGAACTTCCAGAGCATCAGAGAGCAACAAACTGTGGCGACAATGAAGCTTATGTTCACCAAAGCATTCACTCATACAGAACTGGAAGAATTACTAAAAACCATATAACCAACTAGCCATAGATGTCGAATGCATTACATCAAAAGTAGAAATAAAAGAGGAAATACGACTAAAACTAAGTCGAAGGGGACTCACACAAGCATTCTGGGATACAATTCCTGAAGCCAAAATGAACTACCCCGCTACTATAGGTATGGCCACAGCACCAACAACAGAAGGCTCATACCTAAACATAGAAAGACAAATTGAAACAAAAATCTTAATATGCACACCACCAGAAACTGTTGCAATCCCAATGGTCCTCCCACGATGGAGACTACCGAAGGAAGTTAAGGTTGCAAAGACATTCCTACATGAGTACAGATCATATGTAAATACCGAAAGAAAAGCAAAAGCCATGATAGAACGTGATGACTACAAGAAATCAAAATCGATAATGTTGCAGAATGATAACAAAGAACGGGTCTACATCAAATGAACAATAATGCCAGACCAACTTTATACACATGGAAACCAATAAACGTGCAACTGCAAGATCTCAGGAATGAAATTGAGGAGCGGAACCCGAGAGCTATAATGTTATTCTCCAGAGTAAACGATATAGTTTGGACAGATATTTGGGAAAAGAAATACTGCTACTATGATGTTACAAAGAGGGTCAAAATAGTCATGATGATGAGAATAAATAAAAACGATCACAATAACAGAACAAGAGGTAAGAGACAACATCAGTTTCTTTTACAAAGATGTGGCAAATACTCAAAGTCTAAGGAAAGTCTTCATGTTCTTCTATCCAAATTAGAGAAGATTTAGCACATACAAGCAGAGCCGACACACAAATGACACTCATGATCAGCATTAAAGGAATACAATTATATCATAAATACTATGACATCTTTTCACAGAAGATAAACGAGTTAAGAGAGATAACACCAATAGTTGAAGACATCCGAGAAGCACGTTTCCTGAAATATGCAAACGTCGTAACAACAGAAAGAGAAGCAGTTTTAAAAATGACAAAACAGACGGAATTCGAGAAAAAACGTGGGCTGATCAGAAGGCGGAAAAGATAATCTGAAAGGCGGATACTCTGGTGCATGGAGAATGAGCTGTGCTGAAAATAACATAAGCTGAGGGGGGCGTGTAGCATCATCCAAAGAAAACAGAAAAAAGCTGCAAAATGTCGCAAGAAGAGAATAAGTACGTTTAGTCCTTGGTATATAAATTTTATGCCTTGCATAATTGGTTTTATTTCAGATTTATTTGTAAAATGCAACCAAGAATAAAATATGTGTCAAAAAAAAACAATAATGCCAGACCAACTTTATACACATGGAAACCAATAAACGTGCAACTGCAAGATCTCAGGAATGAAATTGAGGAGCGGAACCCGAAGCTATAATGTTATTCTCCAGAGTAAACGATATAGTTTGGACAGATATTTGGGAAAAGAAATACTGCTACTATGATGTTACAAAGAGGGTCAAAATAGTCATGATGATGAGAATAAATAAAAACGATCACAATAACAGAACAAGAGGTAAGAGACAACATCAGTTTCTTTTACAAAGATGTGGCAAATACTCAAAGTCTAAGGAAAGTCTTCATGTTCTTCTATCCAAATTAGAGAAGATTTAGCACATACAAGCAGAGCCGACACACAAATGACACTCATGATCAGCATTAAAGGAATACAATTATATCATAAATACTATGACATCTTTTCACAGAAGATAAACGAGTTAAGAGAGATAACACCAATAGTTGAAGACATCCGAGAAGCACGTTTCCTGAAATATGCAAACGTCGTAACAACAGAAAGAGAAGCAGTTTTAAAAATGACAAAACAGACGGAATTCGAGAAAAAACGTGGGCCGATCAGAAGGCGGAAAAGATAATCTGAAAGGCGGATACTCTGGTGCATGGAGAATGAGCTGTGCTGAAAATAACATAAGCTGAGGGGGGCGTGTAGCATCATCCAAAGAAAACAGAAAAAAGCTGCAAAATGTCGCAAGAAGAGAATAAGTTCGAAAAGAAGTTGATTAAAAATATTAGAATTAGATCAATTGTTATTATTTCAGATTTATTTGTAAAATGCAACCAAGAATAAAATATGTGTCAAAAAAAAATACTTTTGACAAAACGACGCTTACATTATTTTATAGCCGCCATCTTGGCAGAAGTTTAAATTCGAATTGACAGGTACTTCTTTTGGAATTACTATAAATAGATCGAAACTTATTGTAAGAATTTGATAAAGAATTTTACTTAGAATTCTTATTTTCACTTTCATTTACAGTTTGATTATTTAATACAATGTCGAGCTAATCAAGCAGTGTTTAGTAGTGGTCTGGATACATCACAGGGAACGATTCTAGGGTCCCTGTGCCAGGTCATGAAAGTGCACTTAAGTTAGGTGTAGGGGTTTTCTCTTGATTAGCCAACTATCATTTCATCTCTACATGTATTAGATAAGTTAACTGTCAACAAATGGTTGGATGACTGAACTCTAGGAATTATTCTATTACTATTTTAGATCTAAATTAATGACCCATAATCAACCAATAAAGTGACCATACATGTAGTAAATTATAAATGTAGGTTAGGAAGTTGTTTGAACAGAATATATTTAAATAAGCCAATATATTTCGGTAATGGCTACATGTAATATTTAATGAACAACTAGTAACAGTTCCGGTTGCAAATAGAAACAACACTTTCACACAATAGAGTTTAAGTCGAGTTGTGTCATGTCTTGAGTAAGCACTGAGCTAGCGTAGGGTACACATACATCAGATGGAATGGTGAAACTGGATGTGGAGATCCGCCTTGGGCAGATGCCCACTAGGAGATCGTTGCAGAGGTTACCGCATATCTTCATCACCTAAAAAGTGAACAGTTAATCATAAGTTACTAAGTTAACAGAAGAAACTAGTCAAGCAGTAACAACAAGTAAATCCTTACCCGCAATAACACAGCTAATGTTATAAAGTAACTGTAGATAAACAGTGATAATGCCTGGTAGACGATGTTACATTAGCATTAATTTTTGAGAATTTTCAAAACCTCAAATTTATTGTATTGCAAAAATTATTTCTGATACTCTCCATATATTTCCTATAAAAAATTAATATATCATTCAACTAATATAGTAAATAACATTATATTTTATCTATGATTTGTAACATAATGTATACATAATCTATTGTATTTAATTATTAATTCTTGTGTATTTGTGACAAACAATATTATGTACCACATGTGGTGCAGAAAAATCTGCATACCATCTAGTTAATGAAATTATATAAAAATTAATGGCAAACATTTTATTTTTTGTAATTGCAAAAACATACAAGAATAATTTATTTAGCTAAATGATGCTTTAAATCACTTCATGGCATGTCATTTTTTTATCACATTCAAATAATTATGTTATATTTGCATATTGTAGAATCAAACCATGATAATAAAAAGATATATATATTGTAGCATCAACTGAATTAGTGTTAGTGTATTAGCATAATACAAGTAACATCTGTAGTTCAAAGTGTAAATATCAACTGTTCATAAGCACAAACAAAAAATTGTGTAAAGAAAATGTCAATGATTGAATTAACAAATGAGTAATTCCACTGATCAGCTAGGAGATAGAATACCTAAGCTTTGAACACATAAGTAGTAAATTAAAAAATTGTAATATGAGAGATTTTAGCTTACACACAATTTGACTTTCACCAGCATTGAATCTAACAGCCATTGAATTAAAATAAAATAAAATGAATATTACAAGATTAAATACCATCAAATGAAATCATGGAAGAACTGAAAGTATATCAATAGGCAGCACACTCTTGGCATCCCTCAGATGTGTCCTAGCTCTTTCTTGATAGAAAAACAAATTTAGCTTTATGTCATAATATAGGTAAATGAATATAAGCAAAAAGAAAAGCAGCCAATAACAAAATTTTGCAATAAAAGCAATATTGTAAGAGAAACTATAGAGGAAATTGCAACACTCACTTACAAGAAATGCAATCAAACAGAGGTATGAAAAACAAGTTGCCTGGGCCTAACATTAGTACTGAATACCATCAAACTTTTTTCTGCATTGCAGACTCATAGCACACATCTGCTTAAAAATTCAGCAATTTTTATAGTCATACTTTAAGAAGTCTCCTCTCATTTTAGTAATTGAAATGGGCTGGTTCAATGCAAAGTTCTCTAAATGCCAGAACAAAATAATGATCTCTGAACCTTTAGAAAAGAAATTGACAAAATATAATTCAGAGGACAAATGCCTGGTTATTATGCAGCTTAATTTCAATTTAGTTATTCCTACTGCTAATGTTTCTTTCACAGACCTTCAGACTTTCACCAATGTCCAATTTGCTTCTTTGGTTGGTGCATTTAAGAAATACGTCATTATTTATCTGCTTTGACAAGTATTCTCCTCTCTGCCCAATTGTGTCAGACCTCAAACATGAAACCTTCAAATGTAGTCTTGTCATCATTGTCAGACTCCCTTGCTGAACTCACCTCCAACATCTTGTCCATGCAATACCAAATGCTCTCTTATAATTCTGAATCTTCCCAATCATCCTATCCCATGTTTTTCATCTGCTGCTGCTTCCTCTTCTGTGCTGCCACCTGCTCCTGCACAGTCTGTTCCACTAATTACTCATTGTCCTTGTCACATCCTTGGTACTAGTTCTTCTTGTCAACTTCTTGTTGTTCCAATTAGCTCTCTTCCTCATCCTCCTTGCAAAGTTCCCATTTTACTAACTTTGTTTCTTCTTCTGATATTGCTGATCACCTCCATTCCTCCTGATTTCAATTTGATGATGTTGTTCCCATCCCACCTTGCATTGATTTTCCATTCTAAACTTCTGATATTGTCTCTAAACAAAATTTGCATTGTGTTGTCATAGATATTGAAGTGTGGTTAGATTGTCTCTTGATCTGTTACTATCACATCTCTGATATTGAATAAAAATCGTTTGGCAATTGTTCCTGCCATAGTGATGCTCTTTGTCATGATTGACTATCTGCAGATCCTAGCTTGCAATTCTTGTTTTTCTTTTTCACTTGAAAATGCTCACAGTCTTGCCTTATTGAACAATAGTCTGATTTTTACAAATTCTTCTTGCAGTTTCCTGTTGACTTAAATTTCTTTATTTAAGCCTCTCTCCAATATATATCACTCTAATAGTTGTCATGGTGG
This sequence comes from Hofstenia miamia, assembly GCA_900660155.1. Lineage (NCBI taxonomy): Eukaryota > Metazoa > Xenacoelomorpha > Acoela > Hofsteniidae > Hofstenia > Hofstenia miamia. Next base: position 716,746 of record CABFPE010000204.1, on the reverse strand, counting down.
TATTTTCATTGCATTATCATGCTCTAACCTTGATATCCACCCCCTGTCTTCTTATTCTTTTTCCTTTGTAATTCAAAAGGTCTTCTCACCTCTTTTCAACCACTTAAAGCATCTCTTCCTACATTTGCTCCACTAAACATTTCTGCCTTGCTAGAAAACCCCTTGGATCTCTCTGCTGTTAAAATCAAATTAGCTTTGCTCCTATTAAATCACATCATACCTTCAAATAGCCATTCTTTTATCATTGTCAATAATTCTTAAACACCTTGTTTTCCAAATTTATCACCTAATCTCCTTGTGACAGAGTGCACAGCATCTTCTTAGCCTCACCTAAGGTAAAAAGGTGCAAATTGAAAGGCATCTATTCTGACCAAATGTAAGCAATAAAATATAAGATGATTTTATTAGAGTAATTATATTCTTAAAAATTACTAATTATTAATAATTGCAAGAAATACAGGTCATAAAAGAAATATGGCAAAAATACTTCAGTGAAAAGTGAATTGCTGGCCTTTGACCAAAGCAAGACAAACAGAAATATAATTTTGAAATGATCATCTGATTATTAAAAAAATTGTTTAATAATACCAGTAAATAATTTTAGTATTTTATAGTAGACTAGTAAATAGTCATAGTGAAAATGAAGTTGTAATAGAATTTTAGTACCAATAAACTTTTAGTGGACCTTAGTTGTTCTTCTATTATGCTTAAATTATCATACATTCTAAGAAAAGTAGTTAGCTAAATTTCTAATTGGTAATGGTCTAGGTTACTTTGATTAAGATTGATTGTGGATTCTTATCAATTTAGTGAAATCTAATGAATGCTATTAACCTCTCATAAATTACTTTTTCCAAGTGAACAATGGATATTCCAACAGTTTAATCCTACTATCAAATATTAGATCAAGTTATTATCTAGGCAACTCTGTAATTGAAACATTATGCATTTATACTCTGCTAAAATCAAGACAAATTTCTTTGCTCCATGCTATGCATTAAAATCACAAATGTCATGCTGAGGAATGCATATTGGAGTAATTCATCTGGTATCACTTGCACCATTCCAGTGAGATGTTTTTTCAGGCAGCAACACTCTCAGAATCTAGAATACTAAGTCACTCATACTTGCAGATAAACTATTGATATATTCAGTAATATAAAAAAGGAAACTAAGAATTTAGAGAGTGGTAATGTTGATGGCTATGTAGCATTATCCAAAGTAATCTAAAAGCTGCTAATGTCAATTGAGAAGAAGATTAAGATCAAAAACAATTATGATTAAAAATGCAATGTAAAAATATATGATTAATTTAGATTAATTTGTATTATGCAACTAAGTAAGAACAAGTGTCAATTATGAGAGATTAGTATCTGTTAATAATAATACTTTTTGTTGAAACCAGGGGCAAAGTCACTTCTATTAGTTTTAGCCACCATCTTAGCAGATGAACAGTTTAAATTTGAAATCAACATGTACTTTTCCAAAAATACTAAATCCATTGTAAGAAATTGATAAAGAAATTCATTTGGAATTCTTACATTATTTTCTTGATACAGTTTGATTAGTTAATAGAATGTCAAGCTAAATGAGTAGTGTTTAGTAGTGGTCTGGATCCATCATGAGATTGATTCTATGGTCTTTGTGCCAGATCACAAAAGTGCACTTATGTTAGGTATAGGGGTTTTTCTTTTTTTAGTTGACTATTAATCACTTGCTACATGTATTAATTATAACAGATTCAAAATACAGTTAGATAAGGATTGTTATTTTTGATGATGCAAGAGTAAATTGTTGATGATAGAGTATTTTACATCCTCTTTTCAGCATGGTAACATTCCAGATCTTTCTACCATTACTAACTTGCTCACTCTGATTGAAAGCTTTGTGACCTTAGTTTCATTATCTTTATTGAAATTTCTAAATCTTTGAATGACTCCCCAATCTTTTCTTCTTGGCAAATTAAATGGATTTTACTTTGATGCTGTTCCATTGAACTTTTTCAGTCTTAGAAATTGCAGTCCATGTTTAAAAATCAACTTTTCTATATTTTCTACCCTTGTTACCAGAGGTGTTCCTCAAGATTCTGCACTTGCTGTTATTTTCTTCCTCATTGAAATCCAACCTTCCCTCAATCTGTCTTCAGGGCAGCCTGTTTATTTTATGTTGATGACAAACTGATTTTCAACATCAGTATTTCTTTATTTTGATTTTAGCCTTACCAAGAAATGTGCTATTTTGCTCCTCTGATCTGACTGTTTCTGTGAAAATTTTATCTCATCTTTCTTATTTGGAGTTCAATTTCCTTCAAACTTAAGTTGGTTAGGACATGTATCCTTGCATCTCTGCAAAGCTAATTCCTCACTCTTTGCCATCCATTGAGATTCAGACATTATTGCTGAAGCCTAATTTAATATCACCATTAATAGTAACAAAATAAGGTTAGTACAATGTAGAAACAGAATAACACCAAGTTTTCAGCTAAACCTAATTGATTCTAATGACTCAAAACTAGAGTTGGAAATGGCCAGGATGGGTAGTTCACTGACAAGTGCTAATACTGGAGACTGGTTTTTGGCCAGTTTTATCTGGTAATTTTTTGCATTGTACATTTAATCCATGCAAGCATATTATTTATATTGTATTGGCAGTCCCCTCCATTCAATTTCACACATCTACAGTTGGGTGAAAAATCATATTTATTATTAGTGCTACCATGATATGATTATTTTGAATATATAAATTTGTAGGTTGCCACTGCCTGACTTCTGTCACCAGCAACTGGTTTTTGTTGAATTGCTTAATTATGTTGATATTTAATAGTGTAGCATTATGTGGCATAATCCCATGTTTGGTCAAGTTGAGAAAAAGAATAGGAACAATTAAGACTCAATTGTAATAATTACTAATTGTACACACATGGTTATTACAATTTGATTATTTGGAAAAAAAATTTAAAAAGCAGTATTTGATATTAATTTGCTCAGCAGTATTTGACAAAAATTCAAAGATGGTATTGCACACACTAATTAATGCTGACTGGGATACTGATAACTGTCAACAATGTATAATAACAGGTACTAGCCAAGTATTTGATTGTTTACAATTATACATTATAAAAAATGCAGTGATTGATATTATTGGTGATGAACAAATTTTAATGGATTTACTTCTTTATTTTGTCAGGTTATTTAATGTTTAAATAGAAAGATAAATGTTCAAGCACTAGAGTATTCCTATGGTAGTCCTCAAATACAATTAAAGGAATTCTGGAGCAGCCTGCACACTATAGCCTTTCAAATGTGCAGTGTGGCCAGTACTCAAGATTTCTCGATGTGCTTTTAAGTTAGGAATAGGGATAGGGATTTTTATCTGTTATAGCTTTCCTATTGTTTGTTACACAAAGATTCATATTATTACTTTTATACCAGCCTTTTTTAGATCTAAAATGCTTTACAATTACCGAATACATTTTTGTACAGTTTATTTACTTATCAGTAAATTAGTGGACTATCAACCAACTTACAAAACAATTTTATTGCAGACAGCATTGATTGTTCACATGCATGAAATGTTAACATGTACTCTTATTATATGTAAGGCAAAATAACAAGTGAAAGCATCAAGGTTGCATTACTTCCTTTTATTTACATAGCAATAATAACAAGGACAATCAATGCACTAAAATATTAAGTTATCACATACACACTATCACTGAGACAACATTTCATGCGCTGAGAGAACCATTGGTTTCCACTGCAACATCCAAGTAGAAGCTGTAGCTGTAGCAATGAAGATATCTTCTCTTGCGCATTGATCTGCATTGGGTTTTAAACCTCTATTCCATTACCAGGTAAAATTCAACAATAAACATACCTGCACAACAAAAAACCATGAGATCAAAGTATCCATTTCATAGCTGATCATAAAACATGGCTAGATTGACCAAGCTTTAATTTCAATTTACCCTTGTTAACCAGAATAACCATGAATTTGACATATTCTTTAACGTAATATGATAGAAATGGTTTTCTAATATGAAACACTATCAAATTTTTTTAAACCATTGATTGTGTCTTTTGTTTTATAGAGGCACTACACTATGAATTTGATTAGACAATTTTCATAAAGTAGTGATCAATATGTGCATAGGTGCATATCCACATTAGCCCGTCAACAATGCTAATTCAATTATGTTCAAACTCAAATTTCATTGTTAACAATAAACGTGTCATACAGGGCATAAGGTCTGGAGCAGACGTTAGCCCTTTCTGTAAATGATTACATTTCTTTGCCAAATAGCATTGAATGTGCATTTTCAAAAATGTCACCAATGAAGACAACAATTTCCTAAATTGTTTTAAATTTGTGCTTAGATTAAACTAATATTGCTCAGAGATTTTTTAACTTTTTGGTTGGTTTTTTTCTTAAAATTGTTAAACGATTTCATCTCACAAATTCATAAAATCTCAAAAATCTGCTTATATTTTAATCTTTTGCTTAGATTTTTATGATGCCATTTATAGTATTGTAATCTAAAATGAGATAATGGCGATTGTTGGCATAACCAACAACGATTTATCAATATGTTCAATCTCCACGTATTTTATTATTTACTGGGCATAGCAAAATTTAACTGCCAATTTTGCAAAGAAATTGATGATTGGAATTAGCCATTTGCATTAAACAAACCTTAAGAAAAGGGAAGCACAGAAGAGCACGTAAATTCTCCTCCTCTTTTATCCAAAATAATTCTATATGAAAATGAAATTTGTGTTTATTTGAATTTGTATATGTATTTTTACACGTTCTACAAAACTACTGGAGTGTCATTAAAATTTTTGACACGTTTTTCACGAATTCCCTTTAAAATATTGATAATGTCTTTTACTACAACAATTTTTGTAACGCTTTTAATATAAAAATGTAGCTATTTAGTCACTAAAGAGTAACACTATTTCTTGAAACAAACCCCTCTTAAAATATTGCAACGCCCTGCTGAGTAATATTCTCTACCACCAAAGTATCATATATGTCAAGTTTCATAAGTTCTTCTTATCGTCAGCAATAATTTAGTATTATAAGTATTACCACAACAAATTATTTGCAGGATTGTAATCGTCCCTTTTATCATTTAGAGAACATATTACTTTTTATATATTCAATTACTGAAATTCTCTGCCAATTTACATCTGCACAAAGTAAGTGGAATTTTAATAACCGCTCTTTGCCTATAGCAGATGTTAGAAGCATTTTACCAGCCAACAATGCAGAGCTGATTATATTTAAAACGAATGTTTTTGTCATTTGCAAAGTTTAACTTTTCAAGAGAATATTTTCTTGTATTTCAATATCCATAATTACATTAGGCCCAAGCCCGGCCCAAATTCCTGTGTCGAAAATCTGGCCCAAGCCCGGTGCGGCCTAGCCCGACCCAACTTTAGGCCTAACCCAATTCCAACTCTGATATATATATATATATATATATATATATTTATAATTTTTCCCCTGCTGTTTGAAGACCAGTTTCTCAATCGGGTTGAGATCTGGGGGTTTCCAAGCGATCCAGAAACCTGAAGCGCTCCTTCTTGAACCATTCCATCAAGTCCTTAGCATGATGACATTGCGCCTCATCTGCATAAATATGCTGCACAGATGAATGCCAATGAGTGTGAACATTTTAAGATTGACTATGTTAATGTAACCCGCAGGATTGAGGCGGGTGTTTTTAGCTAGAAATGTAAGTGGGGCACGCCCCAATTTGCTAATGCAACCCCAGACCATCAGGAACTGAGAATGTTTCTTAGTCTGGATTGTGTACTGATTGTTGTAGCTCTTACCAGACGAACAGTAGATGTGTAAGAACAAGCAAATAACTGTTCATTAAATGTCTCATCAGACCAAAGCACCTGAGACCAGACTTCTGGCATCCAGTTTGGATGGTCCATCCCAAAATGTACATAGCTGCTTGGTCATCATTGCCTTTGTTAGGTGTGTATTCTTGGAAGTCAATATGACTTCAGACCCATTTCTGTACTCAGTTGTGACTGTACAGTTCGAATTGACAGTTTTGTGCCACGCGGATGTGTGACAGTAGCAACATGTCGGGTTTTGACTGTTAGGTTGGCGACAACAGCGCAACAAATTACCCGATCAACTCAGTGAGTTGCTATCCGTTGAAGTTCTGACCGCTTGCCATTGGCAAGACCAACAGCAGAATTTCAATGCTTTTTGATGGCATTCACCACGGAAATTTTGAATCCCCCATATACATTACCATCACTCGTTGCAGCATACCTGTACTGGAATAGGTGACAATATGAGCTCGCTGTGTGGCGGAAATGGAGGGCTTTCTGGGTATCATGACTTAAGTCACCAAGAAGTCACAAATAGTCAAAGAGTGATGGAAAAATGAAATCTAATGGTAAATCTAAAACTTTTATATGCGAATTTATTAGCCTCAATGCTAAGTGTGCTGTGTGAGTCAGTCTTCTTTCTCTAGTCATATATATATATATATACATATAGATATATGGGCTCTAGATACTATGGGATTTGTATCCACCACCCGGCCATTTAATTTTCTATATTATCCAGCGTTTTTATGGAAAATATATCCCTATATATATATATATATATATGGGCGCTATGTACTATGGGTTCTAAACTGAGTGCACGTGACAACCAATATTCTGTATTCTTAGCCCCCGGGAGCAATAATGCAGTTTTGCGCGTCGTTCTTATTATGATATTGTTGATAATAATCAGATAGGCCCCGACAACGATTTGGGAATTCTGCGGAGCGAGCACCCTGAATCGTGGTCGCATTAAGTTATGGATAGTATATAAAAACTTATTCCTTTCAATTCGTTTGTACAAATGTGCATAATACTACCTTACAATGTGGTTAAATCATGTCTGTTGGCCTACACGAATGCATGGTAATTTCATGCTATTTATTTTATTTTCTTATCTACATGTAAATCTAGGAATAATATACTTTTTTGAGATAGATAATACAAAGTGAGAAACATAGGGCAGCACCGTTAGTTTTCTACTAGTGAGCACTTAGTTCGTCATGGATCTTTGACGTGATGCCATGTGGAATTGGTAAACACATTTATTCTTAGAACCTAAGAAAGCTAATTATATTTAACCACTGATCATTGATTATGCTGGAATCGGAGTTGGAGTAGGTGGATTTTGTTTGTTTCTATAGCTATGGACTACCTATCTGTTGGAATCAGATACACGAATTGGCAGTTAACCGTAACCAACCCCCGCTGATACTGCTATATATATATATATATATATATATATATTGTAGAATCACAAAATTGATTAGGGTCAACAATAAATCCAGTATTTTTATTCCATCTCAGGGAAGCTCAATAGCAATAGTAAGTCTGACACAAAACCTAATTGACCTCTGTTTCCACCAAAATAAAACAATTGGTAGTTAAACGTTACAAGATTCATTTTAGGTAAAAGACCAGCTGATTTCACCAATTGCACACAGCATCATGCCGAAGATCTATCACCAAGCAGAGTGATTCTTATGACAAATAAACGGTGCTGCCTTGTGTGTCTAAATATATGATATCTAGCTCAAAAAAGCTTGTTATCCCTAGCCATATAATTAAATAATATATAATAGCATGTAATTACCACTCCCCTTGCTTAAAATAAACTTTGGAAGGTAATTTANATAGTATATCAACACTTACAAATTTATAGCAATTTGTTAAATGTATTTCAAGATACTTAAATGACATATTCATGCTAAATCCAATCATGAGGAGCTGCCAAAATTGGGTATATTTTATGCAAATATCGACCACATTTGTTAATCTAAAATAATACTGATTAAGCTGCATTTATTTTCTATGTTAATTTAGGCATGACAATTAAATTTATCTGTGTATAATAATTATTTAGTTTTAGTACTAGTCATTATGTAACAAAGCAGCTACCTCAATTCCATTAACATTTGAAACAAGATCTAGTACATTCTGCTAAATTAAGAAGCCTTTTTTCATTGATTGTGTTTGCACATTCATGCCTCCTAACACTTTATTCACCAAACAACGATCTGGTGTTGAACATTTAGAATCGTCATAAATGATAAATGGTGTTATGCCCATCAACCTGAATTTTTTCCACATGTCGCATCGGGAATGGTTCAGTGTTTCTTGTTCTAAATTGAAGGAAATGCAAATGCTATAAGTATTTTCAACATGCTGCAAAACATCTTCTGCAGAACCTTTAAAATGTTTCTGAATAGATATTATTGGCATATCTATGTATGTACTTGATAAAATGTTTGGAGATTTGTGCTTAGCAAGCAGTGAACTTGTTGAAATGACAGAAAGTGAATCATCAATAAATTCTGAATTTTCTAAACCTATAGCAGAGTTTGAGAAACTCATTGAAGGTAAAAAGTCTGATACCTAAATATGCATTAATGGAAATCGAACAAAAAAACTTTGATGAAAGAAGCCCTTACAAGAGACAGTTGAGATTTGCTCCAATGGCATTTGACATCTGTTGTAGAGGGTTCAACACTTGTTGATGCACCCATAGTAAATTCAACAAATTATTTACATCCCCCAGCTTGGGCAACACACCACTTGCACATCACAGACAGTATCTCAAAGTGTCTCTCATTCACTTCAATGATGCATTTGTATGGGGAGGAGCTGACCGTGTGATCAGGGGTAATTAAACATTGAGCAATCCTGAATTCACTTCAGTCTATGAAACCAATTGCCCGCCCTCCATAAGTTGGGCGCATTGAGTTGCTTAGTTTAGTGTTTGCAACTCCTGGTTGGCCATAAATCGTGGATTTGGAAAAGAAGGATGTGAGCAATAAGTCAATTATCATAGGCAAATAAATTGATGTTGTTTTTATCATAATACCAATAGTATTGCGAAATTTCTATAAAGCTTAATTCAGAGCACTTATTGAAGATACTTATAAATTAACTAAGTTTCTTAAATCTATAAATATATAATAATGCTTACTGTAAGTGTTTTCCATGAAATTTTTGAGAATTATGTATTTAAGAGTTCAGAAATGACATGAAACCAATCAAAGCCGTAATGGGATTGAAACAAAAGGGGTAATATTAAAAAACTGGCAACCATTTTATGAAAATTTCTATTACAAATTATTTAAAAATTATAAATCATTTCAAAATTTCATGAAAATCTTTTATTGCCAACAAAATTTCGATACTTACATGTAACAAAAAATGTTCCAGGGCTACAATTTAAACTTAATTGGTTAACACATTTACTATTGCAAATTGCAAAAGAATTATTTTCAACTCAAATTATAATGAACAAGAATATTAACTATTCAAATCTGCACTAAGTTTTTTTTAAATTCGAAATAAAACAATAAAGAGATAATATATGTTAATTCTTTATATTTAGAATTAAATGGGGTTAGTTTTTGACGTATTTAACATAATAAATATTGGAAAATGTAAGTTAGTTTATAAAGAATGTATATTTCAAATATTTTAAATATTCGAAGTAAATGCAACTTTCCTGCGGTTTTTCATAGACGAAGGCTGGAGAATGTGTTCAAAGCTTTAATTGAAAGAAGAATTTCAATTTACAACAAATAGAGCTTCCGATAATGCAGAGTAGATAATATAATTATTAGATAATAGTTTACGTCCCCGCCAAATGATAAATCTTTATAATTTTTTATTAGCAATTCTAGTTAACTAACATGTATATTTATATCAAATTTTTATGATGATTTCGAAAATCATATTCAGGTTTACCGGAAGCTTACATTTAACAAATTATGAATTGATCATACTCAATTATCAGCATAAAAATAATGTATAAACAAGCAAAAAATATTTAATATTACTATTCTGCAAAGGCACCTTTGATTTATAATGTATTTTTAAAAGCAGGTTTGAGTAGCAATTTTTTATGTAACGTGTTCGTTTTGAATTGCGTAATGCTTAAAATCATGCATTATAAGGTAAAATATGAATTATTGAAAAAAATTTAGTTTTTTTATCGCGTTGACGTACTAATTCTCTTTTCTTCATTTTAGTTTTTTTTCGTTATCATATTTTACCTCTTATTTATGATTACGCTATTTCTAGAGATAGAGTTTTTACATTGCCAGTTTTCTAAGTAATTCCTTAATTTATTTAGCTGCTATTTGTATTTATTGATTCCAAATATTTTGCTTTCTATTGAATGATAGCAATAGCATTTAATCATATATAGTAACTAATTATAGTAAGTAGAGATTCAAACTTGTTTTTAAAGGAAGTTGTCTTTCTCTACGAAGCATTGTATTCCATATTTCTCTAACATTTTATACATTTTTGCGCATAGATGTGAAAACAGAATTTTGACACTTTTTCAATTACATTATATTAAATTTTATATTTACTAAAACATACTGAAAAGTGTTCCTACAACAAGTTCTTTGGTACTTGAAGTTTCAATAATTATTTAAAAGAATTTATTATCACACGTATTTTCAGAAGCGTCGTACACCAAATATATTAGGCCAACTATTTATCATGGCTGTGTGAAAATTTATATTTTTTATTTCCTTTAAGTTGTAGACACAAGAGAAACTAATTATTATTTCCCAACCAGCAGTTAAAACATTTTGTATACTATTATGCAAGGCATTAAAAAAATTTTATACTTAATTTGGCTTATTTACATGTAAACACTACAAAGTTCATAAAAATTCTAAATTTCTGGAAAAATTGGAATTCACTAATATTGAATGAATGCTTCAATTTTCCTTTGTTTCTAATTTATGTATTCTGGTGCATAACTATGCATAGAAAATTCTTCTAACTTTGAAAAAACATGCCACAACAATTGAGAGCGTCGATATATGATAAGGTGGAATCCAACGGCTGTTTGTGAGTGGTTATAATGAAATTATCGATGTGTATCCACACGAAAGAAGCAACTTTCTTAAAAGGTTTAAGGAAGTTGAAAACAAACTTTTGGCATATGTAATGTAATGTAATGTAATGTATCCACGCTTTACTTCCTGTACACAACACAAAGTGTCATGTAAAAAGGGGGCTATGCTAGTACCCATAGGTAAACCAGTGAATCGAAACCGCTTCCTATCAGCAATAGCCAAAGTAATGTGGTTGAAGGCAAATTTTCCAATGTCTACAGTAACCACAAAAAAAGCTCTAATAAAAAATGAGCTTAAAGTATAAACCAATAAACAATTGTCCAGCCATGAAAATAATTCAACAAAACGCAATGGAAAGAAATGAATAAAAAGATTAAGTTCTATATCCCCTAGCATAATGAATTAAGTATATTTTTTTAGAATATCGGATTTTGTCTACTGGTTGTTGTAGGGATATCTACTTTTAAATTGGCAATTCGAATAATTTGCTTTTTTATTGGAGTAGTTTGCAATATATAAAAAATGAAAAGAAACATTTGAAAATTTCAGTTTTGAAAATAAATGTTTTAATTTGATATCTTAACAAAATGTGGTTGCAATTAAATCAAGGTTTATTGATTTATTTGCTCAAATAAAACTATAAACACAAGCTATGCATCAATTTATAAACGATAATCTTAAGCTTTTGACCTATTAATGCAAATGAACACAAAGAAAACATCGATAAACGTTTTGCGTTAAATTAAGTATCACTGATTTTGAATAATACTGAAGCCATTGTGCGTTAAATTAAGGATTTTTATCACTGATTTTTAACAATATTTTCNTTGATTTATTTGCTCAAATAAAACTATAAACACAAGCTATGCATCAATTTATTAACGAGAATCTTAAGCTTTTGACCTATTAACGCAAATGAACACAAGGAAAACATCGATAAACGTTTTTATGGTTTTATGTTTTCAGATTTAATGTATATTACTGAAGCCATTGTGCGTTAAATTAAGGATTTTTATCACTGATTTTTAACAATATTTTCGACAAAATCTAAAAATAATCAATAAAACATGTTCAATATTAGTAGAAATCAATAATATAATTCATAAAAACAGCGAAGCTTCATTTTTACTACAAGAGGGCATTTCTTTTTCCTAGAAATCATGTTAAGATTTTGAAGTATTCGACTTCAACAAATTTTTTATGATTATTTTTGTAGATGTTTTTCTTAATTGTATATTTTTATTTGAGTCATAGAAATCAAATCAGCTGCATATTTAACGAATATGTTTTCTTAATTATCTAATATTGCAGAATTGCAACAAAATCAATAAATATATTCAATCCAAAAAAATTATTTTTGCCCAATACCCCCTTTAATATGGTAACATTTGCTCCTTTCATTACCATGGATCATTTAGGTAGTTCCATATCATTTTAATAAACCCTACAAGGATATTTATGTCAACAAATTTTTTCATTGTTCAAGATTGCAATTGGTGCACTTTTTGTCATTTAATCAGTGGCGTAACAAAGGCTGGAATAGAAGTCATACATAGTGATGGGTGAAAATTTCGGTCCAAACTCGTTCGGCCTATTCAATTTAATGTCAAATCACCTCACTTTAATATTCTTGCAAAACTATTTTTTAATTTTTCAGTTTGTTAAATCAATGGTGAACACACTAGAAACTTAGGTCATATGCAAATTTCGTTGTAAATAAAAATGTTTCACAAATAAGATTGTTTATTAGATACCTTGTATATCCAATCACTTGATGTTATCATAACTAGGAACCAGCGGCATAAAAATTTTGGCATCGGTTTTGTTCAGTACTTGATGTGGAATTCTGTCAATGAATATAACCAGGCTCTGAAATAGTATTATAAGATGATGAGCGTAAAAAACGTTAACATCATGTTCAATATGATTAGCTGTCTTGGGAAAAGAATAGATCTAGAAATAAAGTGCTTAGTTCGAGAAAAAATTTCCTTTAAAACATCTAGAGCCCATTTTAATTGGATATCGAATTTTCTATCAAAAGCATCATTGAGATCAGTAAACAATATATAGTAATTTTTCTTCAATAAAGTCTCTTTTGCATTAACAAAAGTCTTTGTATATTATCAATGAAATCTATAATAATGCAAAAAAACTATTAGAAATTTATAAATGTAACATTTTCTGCAACAAAATATTTATTTGACTGTAAGAGGTAATAGTAATCATGAAGCTGCAATATACAATACATTCAGGTTTTATTACATTAATTAAGAACTGAAGTTTACACTTTATTTCCTAAAAGGCAATATTTAGAACCTATTACATTCATGTGAAACTGGTTTTCCGTCACTGCGCTAGTTCTGCAATACACACTCGCAATGCCATGCAAATACATATAAGTCATTGAACCTTTCGATTTAAGCAACCACAGTTACTAAATAAGTCGTGTATAACTATATTTTGAAGCGAGAGACCAAGCAAAAACTAAATATTTTTCGAGGATCAAATAAAGGGTATTTTAGCTAGTTTACATACAAAGAATTTTTAGAATGCAAGGGACTTTTTAATGCAACACGAGACTTCATTGAAATCAAATCGATCTAATTCAATGCAACAGAGACTCTATTGACTATTGAACTATTGCTCATCCTGAAAATTGTATTACTATCATTAACTTACTTTTTATACCTATAGCCAATTTTCAGACGATTCCATTAATGTGAGATTCAAAATTTAGCTTCGCGTCAAAATATACTCCCAAATACTTGAAATTGTCTAAAGTTGGAACTTCAATATTATTGAGATTCAGAGTTAATGCTGAAGTATCGTAATAAACGTATTGAACTGCAAAATACAAAATTCTGTTTTTCATCTATGCACAACTTATGCAAGTTGAAATACGTTTGAAAATTTGTTGCAATTATGTGCTACTGGTTCAATTGCTAAATGCATTGATTTATCATTGTTGAATATGCAGGTATCATTGACAATTGAATTAAATTACAATCAGTTATTGTGTACATATACAATGTATACTAAAACGACGGGGACTAAAGATGGCGCTTGAGGGACGTCATTGCTAACACGTAGCCAATCAGAAAATACATCATTTACTTTGACTCTCTGAAATCTATGTTTCAAATAGTGTAATATCTGTTTGGCCTTGGAGCTGCAGATGGCCCCCTATTATGCAGGTATACCTACTTTAAGGGGCTTTCGCGAGCCGAGCCAATCCTTAATTCGTATATATATNAGATATATATATATATATATATATATATATATACATATATATATATCGATTTGCTGGTTGTATTGTAAAAGTAAAAATAGTATCAGTAAAACCTATTTAATAAAAGTACAAATAAATTATATCGACTAAATATACGGAAAAACGTTGGTTTTGGAAACTTAATAAATTAGCGTAATGTTATTCGATTTTGATTAAATATACCTTACAATATACCATTAACTGCGTATATCATACAATAATGCGTATACATCATACAATATACCAGATATATTTCCAACCGGACACCCGCCGACGTAGGAGCCCCTGCATGCATTGAAATNATTTATATATATATATATATATATATATATATATTAATATTAATAGGATTCATAAATAGGATTATAAGTATGGTCAACTCTGTACACAGGGCTAGATGAGATATAGCTAGATGCTAGATCCAAATGTCACTTGTTTGTGATCGAAATAAATGCCGCTACAGTAAGCCAACAGTTAATATATTTTACACGTGTTTGCTTGGAAATTCAAGGCTCGGCTGAATGTTTTTAAAAGTGTGAGCAAAGCCCGAGCTTGAACAAAGCTCGCGAGCCCGAGTCCGAGCCCTCGCAGGGGCCTAGACTAATGTGTGCAAAAGATATTAATGGTTGCAAACTATTATTTAGGTTTCACTAACTTAATGACTAATATAGACGTAATTTAGATAACAACATTATCAATTCTTTAATGCTGACTCCATTTTAGTGTTACAAAAACTGTTTGATAATAAAACAACAGTCTGATCTCTGATTGATGTCCTACCATTAATCAATAGTAACATTTGAGGTGCACATAAGTGTTTAAATAAAACAGTTTGATAGTGTTATTATTTCATTTCGCATGTATTAATTTCTACCTCACATCACCTTTGCAGTTGTTAGTACCTCACCTCATTTAGATAATAATCACAAACACAAAACCCTAAACGCTTTTTTGGCTTCTTTATCCTTAATAGGCCTTTTGCTTTGTACATGCATGAATAATGATTGAAGTCTCAATAATTAATTTCTAGTTAACCATACACCTAGTTCTCGTTTGGAGTGGGTACATAGCAATTCAGTTTTTGCAAAGGTAATTCACTTCTCCCGAAGCCAATGGGCACTAGGCTTGATTTATCATATTTAAGTCATAATAAATAAACAGATAAATAAGTAAAATGAAATAACCTGATTATGTAGTTGTAAATTAGTGGTTTTCATTAGAATCTCCAAACTAATGTACAAAAAGAAAACATGTTGCCTTCATAATGCTTTGAATTGTAAAACCCTTTGTAATAGTAATTGAATTGTGACAAAAATTGATTAACTCAGAAAACCACAACACTACAAATGAAAGATGCTGAAAGTATTCAACAAGAATAAACTAAGGTTAAGGATCCCCTTCACAATCGGTATTTCTTATTTATAGTAAACATTTAGCATTCATACCTGCCATTCAAATTCAATTTTCCTGTGCTAATTTTACAATTCGTTGAAATGGTATTTTGGTATGTACACTGCAGCAAAATAATTTCGTAATTAAAACTAAAGTCCCATATAATGGGCACAAATTAAATAAAGCACCAATGGCAAATAGCTATAACTAAACTTATTCAAAAATGATTGATGGCGATGCTAGAAATTGTATATTGCACCAGTGATGCTACATTATACCTCCACCAGTGCAGACTAATTGTGAAATTACCTGAGTACTTCTGGCCTTCCAACTAGTGATCTATAAGCTTTTGTAATTTGCTTTCTGGACAGTTCATTGCTCCAGCTTCTGATTTTCAAAAACTCAGGTTGTTTGGTTTGATGCATAACTGCCTCTATATCTGTTGTGACTCTGTTTTAATAACGTACATAAGTCAGTTCTTTTAAGTGATTGTTGATTTTATATTTGTTTTGTAGACTGTTGATCTTTCTTGCAAATATCAGGTAATGTTTTTTTGCATATAATCTTAGTTCTTTCAGAGCTATCATTAATGTAGCACTACATTGATATCACGTTGATGTGCTTCTTCCATACTTATCTATGCATCTGGATAAAAATGAATAAACATATCCCATAGTGACGTTCCTGGCAATACCTGATCATAGAATATTGATATTCATTTTAGCACATCTTCAGTTTACATATCATTGGGGTCTTTAACTCCAGCTCTAATCATATTTATAATTTCCACTCTATGACTTACATTGTAATAGTGGTTCTCCTTTTCCCAACTATCAAGCCATACCGGATCATTACTACCTGAGAGCAGGATTAATACATGTGGGTTCACATCATTAATGATTCTATTGATTTCTCCTAGCTGTAAATGTATCAGTAATCCCTTCTTTATATATATTGTGAATTGACAGTTTTTCATCTACATACAAGCATTCCTTATTTTCTCCTCCCTCCAAGGCTTTTCTTGTTTCTTTGTATACCAAGGTTTTCATATTTCACCCTGCATCTCTAAAATTGTTAATGTAATTTAGGCAATATTGTATGTTTATGTGCATAGATGGTTTTTTCTTTTTCACTCTCCAAATGGGTTGGATTAACATTGTGTGTACTATTCTTGGTGCTATACATAGTAAGGTTTTCTTTTCCCATCTTTTTTCTATAATATGAAAGTTAGAAAAAGTTTATCTAACCTGACTGTTCCTATCATTATAGGGTAGTTGATCACCACTCTTCTAACTCTCTGCCAAAACATTGCTGACAGACTTTGTGTCTAAATTTATCAATTTGTTTCCATTTTAAAGGTAATTTTGCTCTTGCACACTAGACATCCAAAGATGTTTCTATCTCAGGGGTTTGCATCTTAGTTATCTCCTCTATTGTTAGTGCTTCAGTCATTAATGTTTTCCTTATCAACACAGTATCATTATTGTTTTTCATTCCATATTGCTTTTTATGTTTATCCACTCCTTCAACTATTAATTTTTTCATTCAGGTAAATTTGTTTCTCTCTACTATGTACTTAGATTTCCATGTTGCCATAAAGTAGGGATGCAGTATTTCATCTTCCAATTGTGACATCTTACTAGATTGCAGAATCCTCTATTCAAGCATATCATTGAATTACTCATAGATGCTGATGATATTTAAGTGTTTTAATTAAAACACCAAATTGTACTACACAAAGATTTAATATTTTTAAATACCATGTTATACTCATCTTGACAAGCTCCAATCAATTCAGTTCTTGATCAGCAGTCAAGTCAATGTCTCTGGAATGTTCTCCTTACAGTGTTTTACCCCTCTCACATTTTATCTGCCATGCTCACTTTGTTTTCTCAGTGTTGGCTTCAAATTCTCATCTCTTGACTTCATGATCTGCCTTTGCTGGTTCTGCATTATCATTCCTAAATAAAGTTGAGGGTTATATCCCAGATATCTGGGTCACAATATATTGCTCAGTGTTTTGCTGCTCTATCTGGCATTATTCTCTGTGGCAGTTGTTCTCTGTTATCCCCCTAATACAGGCTTTCATATCCTTCTTCTTTGATGCTTTCCAACTCAGGCATTTTATAATACTATCTTTTATCTTGTTCTACTATCTCAAATTCATTATCATTATATATAATAATAATATAGATATATTTTTTTCATTGCAGTTTAAATTTTCAAAATTTACAACACTACCTGTATCTAGAAGATAGTTGTTGCAATCAAGTTCCTTCTTGATTTTATGTGATCCACTCCAATTTGTCTCTATTTTCCTAACTTGATTCTTATCTTTGGTTGGTTTTATGGTGTATTTGTAGACCATATCTACTATTTCATGTGGTGTCCTATGTATTTCTTATTGTAATGGCGTTCTTGTTTAACTGCATTTTCCTTAGTGTTACTACAAATGGTTTCATAAATTTTTTTGCATATTTCTCATCAGTTTATCTACATATTGGTTAGTTGTGCCCTCCATATATTTCTCAAACATAATGGAAATTAGTATCTGGCACTCTCTCCTATATATTGATTTAAGTTGTGTTACTCTTGTGGTGTTGTGTACTGAAATGTTGTAAAAGAACTTTGCCATACCTAAGGCCAATCACCTATTTTTTCTCACTCTTGATGTCATCATCCTCAGTAGTTTTATCAATGTTCTATTTAACTGCTTCACCACCTCATTAGCTTGGGGGCAGTACACCATTGTCTTGTCATGCACAATTTCCCTTTTTTCTAATAGTTCTTTAAATAATAGGCTTTCAAATTGTGGGACTCTGTCTGTCACCAACTTTGTCATCAGACCAAACTTTAATTTCCCCAAACTTAAAACTATCTCTGTCACCATTTTTTGCCATTGTACTTTTTAATGGTATGAACCATGTGTATTTTGTAAAGTTATCTACTAGTACTTACATGTTCTCATATCCCCATTATCAAGTTGTTCACATTTGGCATTCTTCTAAAATTTTTGTAAGTTGCACACTTTGTTTGTTAAAATGTTCATTGTTCATCAGTCTGCAAATTTTGAATTTGTGAACTACACCTTCTACCACTTGTCTCACACTTGTGCTCATGTATTGGTTATTAAATGTATTTTCTGTTTGATTTATCCCTATATGTCCTCTCTCATGGACTCTTTGAATTAAGTCTCACTTAATATTCTGGGATGGCATATCTGTTATTTGCACTAGCCATATATAGCAATACTTTGTTTGTTAACTTAAAGTGATACTTGTGAAAACACCTCTGTGATACCTTACTCAGTGGTGTGCTGGAATCTTTGCATTTTCTTATTATCTCTTTCCAGATCATGTCTTTCTCTTAATGCTGTTTTATTTTGTACTTTGAGATTTCTTCTCTTGTTATGATGGGCAAGATGGCGTCGCCCTGTTTGTCTGCATTAATTTCCAGTAATACTTCATATTGTGCAGTCAGCAAAAATTCAAACTTCTTAATATCACCTTTGGGCTTTCTTAGATCTCTCTCATATGGGTGGGGGTTGGGGAAGGCTGCCTAAAAGTTCACATTTGTGTGCAGTGCTCCCTTTCAATGTTGTATCTCAATATCAAATTCAGTTAGTTGTTCTATCCACCTGGCTACTATGTTACTGTGATTGCCTGAAATTTTTTTTTCAGCCAGGATAGGCCACTATTACTTGTCCTCACCTGGAAATGTCTTTCTATTATCAGGTATCTAAATTTCTTCAGACTTTTGATGAACACTAGCATTTTCAGCTTAGTGCACCCATAAATTACTTTGCTTTGTCCCAGCTTTCTGCTAAAGAACTTTATTGGATACTTTTTCCCATCTTTAACTTGACTAAGGGCTGGCCTATAATGATGGTACTCATGTCACAGTCTACTATGAACAGTAGATTGTATTTCAGAGTGTTTAGGGATGTCACCTTCTCCAGATCTTCTCTACTCCCTACTAACTCATCCTCATGTCTCATCATCCATTTGAATATGATGATTTCTCATAATAACTTTGAAATTAACTTGGTTTTTCCTGCAAAGTTCAGAATGAATGAGATATAATATAGGATCATTATAATTTGTTGAATGTCTTATTTTATTCTTGGGACCTTTATCTTATCAATAAGATCTTTCATGTTATTCTGTGTAGTTATCAAACCATTCCAAATTATTCTACCAAGAAATTTTACCTCTGTTCTCAAAATCTTGCATTTGTTTTAATTTACCTTTAGGCCCATGTCATACAGGATATTTAGTGTTCTTGATAATTTTTCCAGGTGTTCTTTGACCATGCCACTCTCCACCATAATATTGTCAATATATACAGTTGCTCCTGGTTCTAGTTTATTGCTACCATTTCACAGGATCTTTGTGATGTACCTCTGAAATGTGGCTAGGGCATTGCATAGTAGAAATGGCAAATATTTCTACTTATAAAGCTCATGGGAGTTATAAAGGCCATTTTTTGACATCCTGTTTTCTCATTGGAACCTGCCAGTAGGCCCTACATAGGTCTTAACATTTAAAAAAATGTGTACCTACTAGCTTTATACAACAAATCCTCAATTCAGGGCAATGGGTAGCTGTCCTTAACTGTAATGGCATTCAGTTTCCTATATTCCATGCATAAATGGACCTTACTCCTTTGTTGAACAAACATGGTTGGAGCAGCATAAGGATTCTTAGTTTGTTCAATAATTTTGTTGTCCATCAATTCCTGTGTGTATAGATCTTTGTCAATTATTGGTGGCACTTTTTCTACCTGTTGGAGTGCTTCATTGTTGATTAATAAACAAACATTTTTTATTTTTAGTCCTTACTAATGGGGTAGTGGCAATTCTCACCTGCCCTTTCTTAAATATTAGATTTTGGTTGGAATCATTCTTGTGCTTCCTTGTGATACCTTGCATACATTCACATTCAATAACAGATGACGTGTGTTTATTCCAGCATACTTTTGGATTAGGATATCTTCCTCATCTATCTTAGATGCCTCTAACTCAACCATTCTCCAATGTTGTGGGTCTAGTTTGACGTCTTGGGCTAGAGTCAATTTTATAGCCTTATTTGCCAATTTCTCAAAAGGTTGTGACACTACTTGATCATTCAACATAATTGTTCACTTTCCACAGTTGATCACACATCCTGTTTTCTGGAGAAAGTCTCCTCCCAATATTATATCATAAGGAAGGCAATTATCCTTAGTATCTACAATTACAAAATGATGTTGGAATTCCTTGTCCTCTATCTCACCTTTAATGGTGATATAGTCTCCTCAGACGTCAATCAACCTAGTGTTTGTATTACATATTCTATCTCTCTCAAAGCCAATATTGCTACAGCATGAGTCTGAAATTATGGAAACAGATGCACCCATGTCCATAGTCATGTGTACAATAATTCCATTCAATATTATTGGGACCCTGTTCTTATATTGTACCTGCATTAGTATCAACATGTCTTCTAGTGCATGGTTTTTGGGAGTCAGCACTCCTATTAGATTGACTCTTCTTCATTTGATACAAGTTTGTCTCAATCATATACTCTTCTCCATCTTCTATTAGGAGGATCTTCTTCTTGCAGTCTCTCATTAAGTGTCATTTCAGACCACATTTTCTGCAATAAATGACTTTCTTATTCTCATCTTCAACATTAGGTTGAGCAGCATTTACTATACTCCCTACATTCTTGGGTTCCTTGTGTGATTTTGTAGTTGAGAGTTTTTCACAACACCATGTCCTCATCAATTCGTACCATGTTGTCCATGGTTACCTTAAAACTTACTGCTTTACCAATTAATTGTCCTACTACATCCTCTTTATTGAATTTAAATTCAAATCCATCAAAAGGGCTTTGGTAGCCCTCTTAAAAATATAAAAACAAATCATGCTTGGAGTATTCTGTAGGCAGACAACTCAATTGATAAAGTCTCTTTACTTGCGTGATATATATTGCAATGCTCTCATATTTATGGAATTTGCATTCCCCTAAAAGCAATTTATACTGATGGTGAGTGGGGTGCGGAGTAATGGTGTTTCAAGTTCCTTACTAGTACCCCATAATCAAGCTTAGTATTCCTGTTGATCATGAGATAATGATTAAATGCATCTCCCGTCAAAAAGTAGGTATATAGGCCAATGTGGCCCCTTGATGCATCTTAGGTTGCCCTAAGGTTAGCTTGAAGAAGAACCATTCCTTAAAAGTTTGGGCATTCTCATCTAGTCTACCTGAAAATTTAATTAAGTTAATACAAGTGTTGGACATGTCTGGTTGGGGTAGAATGGATACCATAGATCTTGTAAACCAAGGGGGTTTCTTTGATGCATGAACCTTGACACCTTACACTACTTCCATTATTGATTTTACTGGCACTACCTCATCTTGGTGTTCTCCACTTGGCAATGCGGATTTATTAATTATGGTTTTATTTATCCACTCAGGTATTTCTTCTTGCAAATTCTTCATTGCCCTGTCTAGATCTTCCAAGGTAACTGCTTGTTCCAGGTGCCTCCTTCTTTCTTTCTGGATTTGCCCTTGTTGCATCTTCTTCTCTAACCTCGGGTCAGGTTTGACTACTCATATAGCAGGGCACTGCCTTAAATAGGGTCGGCACTATATCTTTGACGCCATATTTTTCCATCAATTGTTTCTCAAACTCTTTCCTTTCCTGTTCGAGTTCTATGGGGCTTTCAACCTTACTAATTTCATTTTGAGTGTGTAGATTTTTTCTAAATTTTCCTCCTTTTCTGATTCACGCTCTGCCAATAATAGATTAACTTCAGCTCAAGAACTCTCTGCATACTCTCTCCAATACTAGATCTCCTGGTCCAACTTAGCTTCCCTAGTTATGCTTATCTACTGGCAATTTTTTGAGGTCTGCCCTAAGTAAATGATCTGATCATCTTGGCTTGCTTTGATATCAGCAAGCTTTCTGATCAATGCTTTCTTCAGCTCAATATGATCTAATAGCTCTTTCTCTCTTTTCATGATCATCTCACCTATTGTGCCAGCCTCAACTGAAGGTGGCTTAATTCCAACCAATTCATGCAAAGTGGTAATAAAGGTTTCAGGATTCAACTGTCTTCTAGTTCTTGCTTTGGACCTCGTATTTTTATGTGTGGAATAGTGAGAGTTTCGGGATCTATTTCAATCTTGCTCACTGAGGAGACTTCAGAAGTGGCTTGTGAACTAGGGTTTGTCATGAAAAATAATTTTTTCTGTATGTTGTCTCACTAGAAAATCCCATCTTGGACAAATTTTATATTAATATGCTATGATCAATAGAATCAAAAGCTTTTGAAAGATCTAAGCAGGAAATTGCTGTGAGCTTATTTGTTTCCACTGATGATGTCCATTATTCTGTAGCACTTAATAAGGCATCAGTAGTTGAAAAATGTTTGATAGTATGTTCTACCACTTGAAATGCTCTATACTCCGTTATTTGGTCTTGTAATAATAACTCAAATACTTTGCTTATTGGAGAAGTAATTGAAATTGGTCGATAATCTTTGTCAATAGATGGATCATTTTTCTTAAAAATAGGAGTGGTATATGGGCAAGTGTTAAGTAATCCGGAAAGTACTTACTATTTATGCATTCATTAAATATATAATTTAGAGAACTGGCTATAATAAATACAGTGATTTTAAGTGCTCATGAAGGAATTATAGTACGCCTGCCTGATTCGTTAGGCTTAAGCTTGTGAATTGCTTTTAATGTTTCAAAACTTGTTGTAAAACGGAAACAAAATTCAGGGCAAAATTTGTTAAAATAAAATTGAAAAATTTCTAAGATATTTTTAAACATTTTAGTTGAATTTGTTGCAGAATACATTATGGAAGCATATGTTCTAAACAAATGGCCTTCTTAAACTTATTTATGTTATTAGTACCATTTTCAAGCATTTTTGTCTATTTAGTACAATTTTTAGAAAACACAACAGATGTAATGCAGTGGTCCGAAAAAAAGCATTCAAATGAATAAAAATTATAACACGCCGTATTTGTCTCAGAAAGCCCAATCTAATCAATTAATGTGCTACTATCAGATATGTTGTTCTAATTGGCAATGTTTCATTCGTCAATATTAATTGGAATGCATTTTAATTTTAAAAATAATTCAGGTTTAAGTCTTCAAGTAGCATTAAGCTTTTTTCAGAACAAGAAAAAAATAATTCATCTTCAAATTGCTCAATCAATTGATTAGTGAATTTCTTGTTATGACAATAAAATACAGAGATTAACTGCCCTTTAAATTTAGAATTTTTATTGGAATAATTATTTTTACCCATAGACTTGCAAAATTTGATTCTAGACTACTCCTAATATCATTGCGCTGTTTTGTATTAAATGGTTTTGGTATTAGAAATTGAAAACCACCACCCTTTGTTTATACAAATAAAGACAAATGTTGAGGTCATCAATTAAAACCTTTTACAGAACTACAAAAAATTCCCTTGAATTGCCATGGATGTTAAAACATGTTTTGTACTCAGGTATGGTAAGCTTCTAAAAGGTAAGGTGCAAAACATAGAATGAAATGCACAAATCCATTGACATCAAACACACAATTTTGCATTGATAAGATTGATAGGTACATAATTATAAATATGCTTTTATTGATGATTGCTTGATGAAAGCAAAAACTCAATATATATATATATATATATATA
>CABFPE010000204.1:675214-688370 GCA_900660155.1 Hofstenia miamia | reverse complement strand
CTACGGAACCTCCATCCCAAACATAGCTGGAAAAACAGCAAAGATGACTCGATTGATGAGGAAGGCAGTTCCATTTGTATGGACATGGAAAGAACAGGAGGAACTTGACAACATCAAGGAAGAGCTCGGGAAATTACCTTCCCTCAATACACCTGATTATAATGAAAAGTTTATATTAGATTGCAATGCAAGTAAGATGGCAATCAGAGCAACATTGGGCCAAATGAGAAATGGAAAAGAAGTACCCATCCAGTTCTTCAGTCACAAGTTGCAGGCCAGCAAAGAGAACTACGGCTCCACTAAAGTTGAAATGCTCACACTGATTGAAAGCATTAAAAAGTTTCGACACTTCCTCATAGGAAGGGAGTTCAGAGTACGAACAGACAACAGCAGCCTGGCCTGGTTGAAAAAGTTTTCAGGAGACAAATCTGGAATAGTGTCTCAATGGATCGAGTATCTAAATGAATTCACATTTACGATCAAACACAGAAAAGGCACATTACATAACAATGCGGATTTCTGGACATCACTCCCAGAGTACCAAAGAGATGCAACAAAGACAGACGGAGAAAAGAAACAATTTCAGTTCCTGCTGCACACTGAATACGAGGGGCTATCAGAAATAAATGTTGACAAAAAGGGTCAAGCAGTGCTACTGATACTGATAAGAGAGGAAATAACAGAACAAGAGATAGTGGACAAACAAAAAGACGATATAGTCCTAAGCAAGATCATGAAGAAGATCAAAGAGCCGTGAACAACACTATCTAAGATAACGGCAGGATACTATGAATGTTATAAGTGGAAGATCAATAAGAATGGACTGCTATATGTCGAAGCTGGAAACAATTGAATTGTGATACCAGATTACATCAAGAGGGAACTAATATATAAGATCCGCAAAAAGGGCCACTTGGGAATAACACAGACAGAGAAAACATTTAATGCTCATTTCATAACAACAGCCGTCAGGAAAGTTGTGGAAGACATCATTAACAAATGCACGACATGCATCCTAAACAATAAACAGCATTTCCCAACACAATGAGCACCACTAGAAAAAATCATTGTGACGCAACCCAATGAAATAGTTCACATAGATCCCGAGATGTTATCAAAAGACACCGAAGGTTATCAGTACCTACTAGTTATGGTGGACAACTTCACCAAATACATGAGGATGGTCCCAATGCGGAATACCACAGCAGAAACAACAGCTGAGCTAGTTTTGAAAGAATGGATATTGAGACTGGGACTGATGGA
The DNA here is from genome assembly GCA_900660155.1 of Hofstenia miamia. Classification (NCBI taxonomy): domain Eukaryota; kingdom Metazoa; phylum Xenacoelomorpha; order Acoela; family Hofsteniidae; genus Hofstenia; species Hofstenia miamia. The sequence continues at coordinate 687,107 of CABFPE010000204.1, read as the reverse complement.
GATTATCATAACAGACAAAGGGCCCCAGTTCCAAAGTGGACTGTTTCAAGAAATTGCAAAATTATATGAAATCACAAGCAAACAGACAACTGCCTATCACCCTCAGGCAAACGGAGCGGTAGAGCGACTTAACTGGACATTGACTAAGCTGATTAGAGTGGCTACAATACGAATAGGAAGACATAAATGGAGAGAGGTTATTGAAATGATCAAATATTACTACAACACCTCAGTACATGCGACAACCAGAATATCACTGTTCAAAGCCATGGTCGGGAGAGAGGCAACAACCTGCTATCAATGCAGTATACCAATTACAGCGGGAAGTTGGACAACACATACATACAACAACTAAGCAATCAAATCATGGGAATCCACGAAACTATGTGTCACAACATAAAGAAGTCAAAAGCAAGACAACAAGGCAATTATAATAAAAAAAATTATAGTAACACACACAAGGTAGGCGATAAGGTATACACATTCAAACCAATTAAACTTGTAGACACAAACCAAGTCCGGAAGTTGAAAACTGTATGGTCCAGCCCCACATGATAACACAAATTCTACTGAACAATGAATACATGCTAGATAACAATAGACTTTTACATTTTCAAAACCTGAAGAGAGCAACAGCAGACATTGAAGAAACAAAAATAGATGACAACACTGAATTAACGGCAATGAGGTTGTATACAATATGTATGATTTAGATAGTGTACATGAAGAAGAATTCAATGACGAATACACACTGGAAATTGTGAATGATGACCCCAGCCAAAGAATACTGCCTCAGAGGGCAGTGAGAAATAAACCTATATATGATCCTGAGACATGGGATATAAATTTATTAACTGCATTTAGGAAACTAGAAGGAAATGATGCACTCACCAATGAAGAAGAGAGTGCGCAGAGCCCAGCAGACAGAGGGACTCTCAACAACAAACAGAAGGAGGAGGATACAAAGAAGTTCTCAAACCGGAAGGGAGAAGGAAGTCAGAAGGGATGAGAACAAAGAGCTGATGAATAGACGACATAGAGTGAGATGGCGTCCTAGTAGTCCTCAAGGCTGATTCAAGGGCAGAGAGACAAACGGACAAAAAGCCTCTCCCACCAGGGATCTGCACTGCAGATTCAAGGGCACGCAGAAAACTGGTGCGCAGCACAACTTTCCTTCCCACTGTCCACTATGCTGATTCAAGGGCGATGAGACATGCAGAGTTCCAGAGGAAGGTGTAAGTGGTGGAAGAACCGTGGAGATATGAAAGCAATTCAAGGCTGACGTTATCTCATCCGGAATCACAGCTGGTCAAGTGCCGATACAAGTAACTGCGAGCTGATTCAAGGGAAAAACAGTAGAAAATATCAGCACAGAATCACAGCCTTCAGACTATGAACCAAGAACCAGTAGACTACCATTGAGGATGACCCAGTTACACGCCTCCTCAGATACAACATCAGAGAGAACAGTTAGATCAAAAGAAAGAGAAAAAGGAATGTCAAAAATAGATGGGGAAACATTACATCCTTATTTTATGGGAACTTCAAAGATGCACTACAATGCATTTGCAAAGTTGTCGCTGGAAACAAAGATCCACATATGGAAAGTCACAAGGATCGAAGGAAAATTTTTACCAATTGTGCTCGATGCCAATAATAGGCCAAAAGTCAACGTAATTATCAGCTATCCACAGGAGATGAATGAAACGCTAGAGAGGCCATACATGCGCAGTACAGTGCACGTCGTATTTGATGACGCATTTACACTAGATACAGCCCAAGCAATAATGGCATATAAAGATAAAATCGCAGAGATACCAGAGATCAATATGGATGCAGACAACCTCACAATCATACACATTCTAAAACAAAAAGAATATACAAAAGCGTTAGAAAAGAAAGTGGATGACACAACAAGGATGGCAAGAGTACAAAACGTCAGAATTGTACTAATAACAATTACCACAGAAGAAGAGATTCCTGACCACCTAGAAAATGCATGTCAGCTAGGAGAAAACATCTTCCCATGGGAGAAGTCAGATAAAAATACAACGATCCCAGAGCTGATACGCCTGGATTTACAGATAGATTATTGGGCACAAATCTACCGGATCATGGTAGACCCATGCATAGCAATCGACCTGTACAGGCAAACAAAAACCATAGATTTGACAACGGATACAGAAGGCATTGCATCTGCAACAGATTCAAATGATCTGGAAAAATATGAAGTTACAACAAAAAGCAGAGGAAGGCTGGCCTAAGATAAGGATTGACGCACCATCCCAAAAGTTCCACAAGTCAATCAAAATGGCGTTAACAGAAGTAAACTGAGCCTATGAATTAAATACAAAGAAAGACTTCAAACAATTGATATTCAGAAGAAAAGAACGCACCAGAAATACATTACAGATCTACGGCATGGATACTAGCCATATTTACAATGGAAGATGTGGAACTAAAACTTCCGATCTCGCAACAAACCCGCCACAAGTTGACAAAAGCAAAGAGATATGAAATTGCAATATCCCTGATCAATACACAGACAAAGAACTGGTTACTAAAGGGACATACTGGAAAATTGGAATCTTCAAACAAAACAGAAAAACTAGTACAAGTGATGGAAAAAATACAGAGCAGAATAATTATGCAAGAAAATCCGTTGGGGAACACTTCAAGAGTAGAAATGACAGAAGAATTATGATTAAAGCTAAGTCAAAGGGGACTAACTCAGGCATTCTGGGATATGATTCCCGAAGCAAAGATGAACTACCCCGCCACCATAGGCCTAGCAACAGCGTCAACCACAGAAGGCTCATACCAGCACATAGAACGAGAAATAGAGACGAAACTCTTCATCTGCACACCACCAGAGACTATCGCAATACCAATGGTCCTCCCATGTTGGAGAGTTCTGAAGGATGTCAAGGTCGTGAAAACATTCTTACACGAGTACAAATCGTATGTGAACAATGAAAAGAAAGCAAAAGCCATAGTTGATGGAGATGACTACAAAAAATCAAAAGTGATATTGCTACAACAAAATAATAAAGAACGAGTTTATATCAAAGGCACAATAATGCCAGACCAGCTGTACACACATGGAAACCAATAAATGTACAACTACAAGATCTGAGAAATGAAATTGAAGAAAGGAACCCAAGAGCTATAATGTTATTCTCTGGAGTAAATGATATAGTCTGGACTGATATATGGGAAAAAAGATACCGATATTATGACGTCACTAAAAGGGTCGAAATTGTTATGATGATGAGGCTGAATAAAAATGACCCCAATACAATCATGGAGGAAGAAGTTAGAAATAACATCAGCTTTTTCTATAAGGATGTGGCAAACACTCGAAGTTTAAGAAAAGTTTTCACGTTCTTTTACCCTGACAACCAGATCAGAGAAGATTTAACACACACAAGCAGAACTGACGCACAGATGATGCTTATGATCAGCATTAAGGGAATACAGTTATATCAAAAATATTATGACATTTTCTCACAGAAAATCAACGAGCTAAGAGAGCAGACACCAATAGCAGAAGACATTAGAGAAACCTGTTTCCTAAGATATGCAAGCATTACAATGACAGAAAGAGAAGCAGTGCTAAAAATGACAAAACAGACGGAATTCAAAAAAACAACGTGGTCTGATCAACAGGCAGAAACGATAATTCGAAAAACGGACACTCTAGTACACAGAGAACAAGCTGTGCTCAAAATAACCCAAGCTGAGGGGGGCGTGTAGCATCATCCAACATTAATCAGAGAAAAGCTGCAAACGTCACAGAAGAGACTAAGATTGAAAGAAAGTTAATTGAAAAATATTACAATCAATTAGTTGCTATGATTTCAGATTAATTTGTAAAATGCAACCAAGAATAAAATATGTGTCAATAAAAAGATAATTGTATCTGTCGATAAAAATACTTTTGACAAAATGACGCTTACGTTATTTTATCACCGCCATCTTGGCAGAAGTTTGAAATTTAAATTGACAGGTACTTCTTTTGAAATACTATAAATACATTGAAACTTACTGTAAGCATTTGATAAGGAATTTTACTTAGAATTCTTATTTTTCATCTTATTAACAGTTTGATTATTTAATACAATGTCGAGCTAATCGAGCGGTGTTTAGTAGTGGTCTGGATACATCACAGGGAACGATTCAAGGGTCTCTGTGCCAGACCATGAAAGTGCACTTAAGTTAGGTGTAGGGGTTTTCTCTCGATTAGCTGACTAGCATTTCTCTTCTACATGTATTAAAAAACTAACTCTCAACAAATGGTTGGATAACCAAACCTTAGGGATTATACTAATATTGTTTTAGATCTAAATTAGTGACCTATAATCGACCGATATAATGACCTTACATGTAGTAATTATAAATGTAGGTTAGGAAGTTGTTCAATTAGAATTTATTTAACTAAGCCAATATATTTCGGTAATGGCTACATATAATATTGAATAAACAACTAGTAACAGTTTCCGGTTGCAAATAGATATAACACTTTCACACAATGAAGATTAAGTCAAGTTGTGTCATGTCTTGAGTAAGCACTGAGCTAATGTAGGGTACACATAAGCTATCTTGATTGAGCTGAGAAGTGGCACTCAAGCATCGGATGGAATGGTGAAATTGGATGTGGACATCCGCTTTGGGCAGGTGTCCACAAGAAGATCACTACAGAGGTTACCACATGGGTTCGTCACCTAAAAAGTGATTAGTTAATTGAGGTTACATAACGTAATAGATGAAACTAGTCAAGCAGTAACAAAAAGTAAATCCTTACCCACAATAACACAGCTAATGTTACAAGGTAACAATAGATTAACAGTGATAAAGCCTGGTAGAGGATATTACATAACATTCCAAATCTAGTAAGGGTTGCTCTAAAAGTAATGATAATAATTTGCGAGTAATGAATGATAGGAAAGCTATAACAGATAAAAATCCCTATCCCTATTCATAAACTAGAAGCACATTGAGAAATCCACAGCTACTGGCCACACCACACTTTTGAAAAGCTATTGTGTGCAGGCTGCTCCAGAATCCTTTTAGTTGTATTCATGGACCACCGTAGGATTATTCTAGTGCTTGAACATTTAGTTTTCCATTTAAATATTAAATAACCTGACAAGATAACAAAGTAAATCCAGTAAAATTTGTTCATCAGAATTAATATCAATTGCTGCAATTTTATATAAATAGTTGTAAACAATCAAACACTCAGCTAGTACCTGTTATTAGACACAGTTGACAATTTCCGAGCTTTTCTTCATCTGCATTAATTACACACATCAGCATTAATTAGTGTGTGCAACTTTGTCCTATGATTTTTGCCAAAGTACTGCTGAGCAAATTAATATTAAATACTGCTTTCAATAAATTTGTACAATTAATCAAAGTATAATAACCATGTGTGTACAATTAATTATTACTACAATTGAGTTTTATAAGTTCCCACTCTTTCTCTCAACTTGACCACACATGGGATTATGCCACACTCCCCATCCAGTGTAGCTAATTAAGAATGACGACTCTTTCTCCATGTATCATCTCTGCTGCTTTCTTTATGATACTGCTGACTTCTTGCATCTCCCAATTTGTATTTTGATAGTTTTCTTCTTAGTTAATTTCAGTACAACATCTTTTTTGGTAGTTATCATCTTTTTATGCTGTATGAACAATGGATTCTTTAGTGATTTTGATATCATGCACATACCTCTTAGCTCATTCAATTAGTCATTGAATTCATCATAGTATTTTTCGAATAATTGTAAGCATTTAATGGCTATCATCAGTGTCATTATCGCGTCCACTCTACTCATGTGTGCTAGATCCTGGTGTATACTTGTATCTGGGTAGAAAAACTCATAAGTTGATCTTAATGATTTTGATACTGATCCTTCATCAGAAAATGCACTGAGGTTGTTTCATACCTTTGTGTTATCTCTTCTGGTTTGTTCTTTCCCAATCTTATCATCATTATTATTTCAACATGTCACATTACATCATAATATCTGTAATTTGAGCTCCATAATTCTCCCCAGACTATATTGTTGATTCCCGAAAATAGGATTACTGTTTGTGTTGGATGTCTCTCAATTTCTGTTTGTACCTTTTTTATATGTGCATGTATTGCTTCACCTTCTTTATATAGGTCATAAGGTGTGACAGTTCCTTCTATGTACACTCTTTCTTTGTTATCATTTCTTAATAGTATTTCTTTTGATTTCTTATATCTCTTGTCATTTATTTTCTTTTCTGCTTCTGCATGTGTATTGACACATGTATTTTCTTCGTGCCATGCTGCTTTAACTGCTTTCTTGTCTTTCAGTCTCCATTTCAGTAGAAGCATTGGAATTGATAACATTGGCAATGGTGTACATTTCAGCAATGTTGTCATAGTTTGGTTTTCTATGGACTCATATGAGCCTTCCATTATTGCTGTTTTTGCCATGCCAAATGTTGTTGGGTAATTGTTTTTGCTAGTTTTTATGTTTTCCCAGAAAGTATTGGTTAAGCCATTTCTCATCAAGTTCTGTGCAATTTCTGGTTTTATTATGAATTTTGACGTGATACTGTGACATAATCCATCAAGACTATCATGTGTGGTCAAGAGGAGAGAAAAGGATGAAGGAAACAAAGACTAAAAACAATTATAATGATTATAATGATTTAAATGTAAACACATGATAGGATTGATTATTTCACTTTGTAAAACATTTTGTGCAATTAGATTTAAAATTATACTCAACGGTATTTGACAAAATGTTAGATTGTCAAACAGCATAGTCAAATATACACTGATGTTGCGTAATTGTAGCAGAAAGATTAAATGAGGGAAAAACTGTAAACAAGAACGATTAACAGGTACTAGTCGAGTATTTAGTTGTTTATTACCAAGTGCTATAAATATACTTGAAGTGATGTAATTAATGATGAGCAAATCTACGTTGGATTTATTTTCTCTTGTCAGGTTATTTTATATTCTGATGGAAAGCTAAATGTTTACGAGCTAGGGTAATTGTATGGTGGTTCCCACATCCAGTTAAAGGTATGCTGGAGCAGCCTCCTAATAGCTATTCCACAGTGGGAGGGTGACAGCTGTAGTTACCTTGTGTGCTCTTAGGTTACGGATAGGTGTAGGAGTTTTTTATCATTATAGCTTTCCTACTTATCATTGCTTGTCTGTTATTCAAATTGCAACTCTTATATCTTACATGCTAACTCTTTCATTAACGAGCTTCAGTTATATATCAAGTTATATGATGATTGGTGATTTGTTATTAATTACATTTAGATGGTTAATTAGATCGTATAGTTATATTCTATTACATATAGATTATTTAATAGTCACAACAAGTTGCTTATTGTTTCCTATGGTAGACCTCTGGCCGACTCCTTTCCATATTTTTATGCAGGCGGCATTGATTGTTTACATGTATCGAGGGCTATTACTTATTTCTATATATGTAGGGTTATTACATGTAAGGCATTATAATAAGCTGCTTAAGCATCCAGGTTGCATTACTGCGTTTCTTACACAAGTTCAAAAAAACAAAAACAATCAATGCAGTAGATTCTTAAGTAGTTGCAAATTCCATCACACTGAGTTCACTATTCACATAACAATTCCTGTGCTGGTTTCTACTTCACAATGGTGGTTCCATTTGTAAGATACAGCTGGTGTATGTGTTTCTGGATATGCATGTCTACCTTCGAGTGTCGATCCTGTCTTCCAGTATCTCTGCTTTACCTAAATAAGTTGGAGTAAGTTCAGTAGCCAAAAGGCTCTTGTCTATTAAAATAAGTTAATACACTGAATACTNTGTCATTGCTGCACACTTTCCTAATCCAAACTCCAACCCTGAATCTCTGCTTGCCTTCTCCAATGTCTCCACTTGCTTCTGCAACATCGTCCTTGATCTGGCATGCATCTGCAGATCATCCATGTAGCATAGGTGACTCACTGCTCTACCATTCTTCTCCAACTTATACCCCATGCCTGTCTCCTTTAACTNTTTCCTATGGTAGACCTCTGGCCGACTCCTTTCCATATTTTTATGCAGGCGGCATTGATTGTTTACATGTATCGAGGGCTATTACTTATTTCTATATATGTAGGGTTATTACATGTAAGGCATTATAATAAGCTGCTTAAGCATCCAGGTTGCATTACTGCGTTTCTTACACAAGTTCAAAAAAACAAAAACAATCAATGCAGTAGATTCTTAAGTAGTTGCAAATTCCATCACACTGAGTTCACTATTCACATAACAATTCCTGTGCTGGTTTCTACTTCACAATGGTGGTTCCATTTGTAAGATACAGCTGGTGTATGTGTTTCTGGATATGCATGTCTACCTTCGAGTGTCGATCCTGTCTTCCAGTATCTCTGCTTTACCTAAATAAGTTGGAGTAAGTTCAGTAGCCAAAAGGCTCTTGTCTATTAAAATAAGTTAATACACTGAATACTTATTGTAAAGGAGAGAATCAGAAAAGTGTTAACCTCATGGTGGAGTGACATGATTCTACAATACACTTGATATCTATTGGTATTTGGTTTTGTGGCTGCAACATTTGTCAAATTTCTTCTTTAGTGAAGGCTTCTGTACACAGTATTTTTATCAAAATTTCGTTTCTCTTTTATATACTTCTCCATATATTCTCTGTACTATGTTGTTCTTCTTTTCATATTTCACTGTGATTTCTACTAGTAGCTGCTCATTGTCTATATCTACCCACAACAGTTCACTGGGTTCTTACTCACCCCATTTTTTCAGGGTTAGGTCAATTGTATTTGACTTCAATAACAATTGCATTTCATCTTGTGCCTTGCTAACCATTTCTATTATCTCAATCAGGCGGTTTTCTCCTTCCTTCCACATTGCTTCTGATCTTTTTATGATTCTTGTGAATGCACACTGTGGATAATCTTTTAGATATCTTTTCATCTCTGTTGTTATTATTTTGTTTATCCCTTCATTTTCAATTTTCTTTATCATTTCTAAGGTTTCTGCCTGTTCTCTTCTCATGAGATTTTTTGTAGTTAGCCATGGCTGTAGTTTCATTGTTCTCAGCTTTGTGTTGGATTTTGCTACCCACATGTAATTTCTTGTCTTTTCTTTTCACTATTTCTCTTTGTATGTTGACAGTGTGGTTGGTTGCATCTAGTATTGGTATTGCCCCTTCTCCTTTCTGTACTGTACATAAACTGGACAGAATAAATAATTTTTTCATATTCATCCTTGTCTGATCATATATCATTATCTCTTCGTCTATTTTGTCTTCTGTCTCAATCTGACACATTTTCCAATTGTTTAGTAATATTTTTCTGTCCCTTGTTAATTTGAAGTGTATTGTGCCATTTTCTTCTTCTTCATATGCTGTTACTATTTCCTCTTGCAATGTGATTGCTTGATTTGTATAATTTATTATGCATCCATTATTTGTTAAAAAGTCATTTCCCAATATGATATCATATGGTAATGAATTTCTTTCTGTATTGATTACTGTAAATGTCTGCTAAAACATGGTATTGGCTATTTGAATTGGTACATTGTACAGCTTTCCTTTCACATATATGTAATCTCCTGATCCATTTATCAATCTACTTATTTCTGTGTTTAAGTTTTGTCTTGTAAATCCTATTTTTGATGCACAGACATCAGTTATAATCAATATCACTGCTCCCATATCTATCATCACTCCATTAATTACAATAGTTATTGTATTTGTTTTGATTAGGTCTGTGACTATTTGAATGGGTGCTCGTTTTTTTCAGAGACAGCACTCCCTCTAGTTTAAATTATCAATGTCTGTGTTTTCACTTTTTTGTTTTCTTCTTGCTCACCATCTTCTTCTAATAAATCCTCTTCTTCAAAGTACACTTCTATCAAGTTTATTTGATGTTTACAGTACCTTTTCATGTCACCCTTATTCTTGCACATTTGACATTTAAAGTCCTTTTGTTTTATTTTCTTTATAGTCCTTTAATTTTAGCTTGATAATTTCTTCCCCTGACTTTTTCACTAGCATCTTTAACTACTGTTTTATTAGCAGTTGCTACTGTTGTAGTTGAGACAGGTTTCATAGTGTAGATTTTTCATTGATCCTCGCATTATTTTCCATTGTTATTTGTATTGCAAATCCCTTCCTGATCATTTTGTCTAATGAATCGTCTTCATCACATTTTATCTCAAACTGTTGTTGTATTGCTTCAGGTAATCCTTTGCATATATGTGAGTATAGCATTGTAATATCCTTTACCAGGCTTTATCACTGTTGATTCACTGTTACCTTGAAACATTGAGAATCATATCCCAAAATGCCTGAGTTAGTCCCTTTCAACTCAGCTTTAACCGCAGTTCTTCTGTTATTTCTACTCTTGAAGTAATGCACTCAACGTTGATGGTGAGTTGATTATATGGTCGTAATAGTTCCTCCAGTTCTGTTCATGTAAATGCTTCAGTAAACATAAGTTTCATTGTTGCTACAGTTTGTTGTTCTCTGATACACTGGAAGTTTCTTTCTTTTATGTCTTTAGACTCTTTTGATATTTTGATTTCAACCAAGAAACACTCATCATCTGTATCAATCCACTCGATGGTCTTGGCTGGACTGATTTCTCCCCACTTTTCTATATTAATTCTGTCAATTGTTTGTTGTGTTTTGGGAGATAGCAGTAATTTAGATGATGTCAAGAGTTGTTCTTCTTCCAGCATTTCTGCTTGGGACTTTGTGACCATTTCACACACCTCTACCAGTTCTTTAATTCCTCCTCTCTTCATCATTTCGGTGCTTCTGAGGATCTTAGTGAATGTACATCAAGGACTGTCTTTTTCATAGCGTCTCATTTCGTAATCTAATATGTTCTGCACGTTTTTCTGTGTTATTATATTGCGGATTTCTGCTGTGCTCGCAAGTTTCCTATTTATGATCTTTTTGTTTGTAAGCCATGGCTGGTTTTGAAGCTGTTTCACCCGTGTCTCGGATGTTGCTCCCCACATATATTTTTTCATCAGCTCTTCAAATATAGTAACTTTGCTGGGGCATATCCCCGTCTTGTTAGCAATGCTTATCGATGATATCTTCCCCAACAGGTTTTCTTGCATAATAATCCTACTCAGTATTTTCTCCATGGCTTGCACTGGTTTTTCTGTTCTGTTCAGTGATTTCAGTTTTCTGGTATGTCCCTTTAGCAACCAGTTCTTTGTTTGTGTGTTGATCAGGGATATTGCGATTTCATATCTTTTTGCTTTCATTAATCTGTGCCGGGTTTGTCACAAGATCAGCAATTTTAATTCCACTTCTTCTGTTGTAAAGATGGCTAATATCCATGCTGTAGTTCTGAAACGTATCTCTGGTGTGTTCTTTTCCTCGAATATTATTTGTTTAAAATCTTTCTTTGTGTTCAATTCATAGGCTCGATTTACTTTTGTTAGCACTACTTCAATTGATTTGTGGAACTGTCTNGTAATGTTTCCCCATCTATTTTTGACATCCGCTTTTCTCTCTCTTTTGATCTTACAGTGCGTTCTGAAGTTGTATCTGAGGAGGCGTGTAGCTGGGTCATCCTAAATGGTAGCCTACTGGTGCTCAGTTCACAGTTTGGAGGCTGTGAATCTGTGCTGATATTTTCTACTGCTTCGCCCTTGAATCAGCTCACAGTTACTTGTACTGGCACTTGACCAACTGTGGTTCCAGATGAGATAACGTCAGCCTTGAATTGCTTTCATATCTCCATGGTTCTTGCACCACTTACACCTTCCTCTGGATCTCNGACTACTAGGACGCCATCTCACTCTACGTCGTCTATTCATTGGTTCTTTGTTCTCGTCCCTTCTGTCTTCAATCTGACTTCTGGTTTGAGAAC
>CABFPE010000204.1:656356-666678 GCA_900660155.1 Hofstenia miamia | reverse complement strand
TAATTGAATGTTTCTTCTGTTAGTTGGCTGTTCTTGGCTGTCATGGTCACCATGTAATATCCTTTACCAGGCTTTATCACTGTTGATTCACTGTTACCTTAAAACATTGACTGTGTTATTGTGGGTAAGGATTTACTCATTGTTACCACTTGCTAAGTTTCTTCTATTACATTATGTAACCATAAATAACTGTTCACTTTTTAGGTGATGGACTAAAGTGGTAACCTCTACATCGATCTTCCAGTGGGCATCTGCCCAAAGCGGATCTCCACATCCAATTTCACAGTTCCTTCCAATGCTTGAGTGCCACTTCTCAGCTCAATCAAGATAGCTTATGTGTGCCCTACATTAGCTCGTTGCTTACTCAAGGCATGACACAACTCGACTTAATTTTTATTGTGTGAAAGTGTTATATCTATTTGCAACCAGAAACTGTCACTAGTTGTTCATTCAATATTACATGTAGCCATTACCAAAATATATTGGCTTTACTAAATAAACAAATATTGATCATCTTCCTAACTTACATTTATGATTACTACATGCAAAGTCGTTATTGATCTAATACATGTAGTTAGAAATGTTAGTCGGCTAATCAAGAGAAAAACCCCTATACCTAACTTAAGTGCACTTTTGTGATCTGGCACAGAGACCCTTGAATCGTTCCTGTGATGGATCCAGACCACTACTCAACACTGCTCAATTAGCTTGACATCGTATTAATAATCAAACCATTAATAAGATGAAATAATAAGAATTCTAAGTAAAATTCTTTATCAATGCTTACAATAGTTTTAATTGTATTTATAGTAATTTGAAGAGAAGTACCTGTCGATTTAAATTTAAACGTCTGCCAAGATGGCGGTTAAAAATAATGTAAGCAACAATTTGTCAAAAACGTTTTATCAACAGATACAATTATCTCTTTTTTGACACATGTTATTTTCTTGGTTGCAATATAGAAAATCAAACTGAAATAATCCCAATAATGGGATTCTTCAACTATTACAGCACTTTCATTCTGAACATAGCCAGTAAAACAGTGAAGATGACTAGACTAATGAGAAAATCCATACCATTCATATGGCAGGAGCAGGAGGAGTTGGATAACATCAAAGAACTGGCAAAGCTACCATCCCTCAACACGCCTGACTATATTGAACAGTTCATACTAGATTGCGATGCAAGTCAAGTGGTGATTGTGTCCACACTAGGACAAATAAAAAATGGAAAAGAGGTCCCCATTCAATTCTTCAGTTGAAAGCTAAGAGCAAGTGAGGAAAATTACGGATCAACTAATGTGGAAATGCTAGCATTGATTGAGAGCCTCAAGAAGTTTCAACACTTCTGATCAGCAGAAAATTCAGAGTGCACATGGATAACAGTGGATTGGCCTGGTTAAAAAAGTTTTCTGGAGACAAGTCTAGAATAGTGTCATGATGGATTAAATATTTGAACAAATTTACATTTTCAATTGAGCATAGGAAAGGCACCCTACAAAACAATGCAGATTTTTGGACGTCACTGCCAGAGTATCAGAGAGATGGAGAGAAAAAACAATTTCAATTTTTGCCACATACTGAATACAAGGGACTGCCTGGCTATTCTACCAATACTAATGAGGGAAGAGATATCTGAACAAGAAATAGTGGACAAACAGAGAGAGGACATAATCCTCAGTGAAATAATCAAAAAAATAAGAGAGTCCTGAACAACACTATCAAAACTAATGGCAGGATGCTATGAGCATTACAAGTGGAAGATAAACAAGAATGGACTATTATATGTTGAAGCCAGCAACAAAAGAATCACAATACCAGACTACTTTAAAAGGGAACTGATAAGAAAAATACATGAGAAGGGCCACTTGGGAATCACAAAAACAGAAAAAATCTTCAATGCAAAATTTATAACAACAGCTGTGAGGAAAGTCATGGAAGACAAAATTACTAAGTGTACAACATGCCTATTACACAACAAACAACATTTTCCAATGCAAAGGGCAACACTGGAGAAAATAATTGCAACACAACCAAATGAGATAGTCCACAAAGATCTGGAAATGCTGTTGAAGGATGCTGAAGGCTACCAATACCTATTGGTAATTGGTAATGCTGGATAATTTCATGAAATACACAAGAATGAGCAGAATTAGTATTTAAAGAATGGATTCTATGATTCAGTCCAATAGAAGAAATGGCAAAGCTCCTGGTAATAGCAAGTGAACAAACAACAGCACACCACCCACAGGCTAACAGAGCAGTGGAGTGGCTCAATCAATCACTGATAAAATTAATTAGGGTCACAATGTCAAGAATAGGTGGAAATAGATAGAAAGAAGTCATCAAGATGGTTGAATACTATTATAACACGTCAGTACATCCAACAGCAGGAGTCACACCATTTAAGGCAATGTTTGGAAGAGAGGTGACAACTCTGTTATCAATGCAATATCTAACTACAGCAAAAGTTTGGATAATGAGTACATAAATCAACTAAGGAAGCAGATCACAGGAATTCATGAAATGATGTGTCATAATATAATGAAATCAGCAGTGAGACAGCAACACAATTATAATAAGAAAATTTACGGGCATGCATATATGGTAGGATATAAAGTATATGCAATCACACCAATGAAACTCACAGACACAAACCAAGTCTGGAAACTAAAACAGTATGGTCAGTCCTCACACAATAACACAGACACTACCAAACAATGAATACATGCTAGACATTAATAGACTGTCACATTTTCAAAACTTGAAAAGAGCAATGGCAGATATTGAAGAAACAAAGATAGACAAGAATGCTGAATTCAAAATATGCTGAAATAATGGCAACAAAATTATATATGATATGTATTATTTAGATAGTCTACATGAAGAGGGATTTGATGAGGAATTCACAGCAGACATTAGAGATGAAAACACAAGAGAGAGAGAGAGAGTGCTGCCCCAAAGGACAGTGAGAAATAGATCTATGTATGACCCTGAAATATGGGACTTAAATTTACTAAATGAACTAAGGAATATAGAAGAAAATGATGCACCTACTGATGAAGAAGAGAGTTTGCATAAATCAACAACCAGAGGAACTCTCAACCATGAACAGGAGAAGGAGAGTTCACAGAAGTTCTCAAACCAGATGTCAACTCCAGGGAAGAAGGGATGAGAATGAAGAGCTGATGAATAGACAATGTAGAGTGAGAAGGCGTCCTAGTAGTTCCCAAGGCTGATTCAAGGGTAGGGAGACTAATGGACAAAAAGCCTCTCCCACCAGGGATCTGCACAGCTGATTCAAGGGCACACAGAAAACTGGTGAACAGCAGCACAACTTTCCTTCCAAGAATCCATGATGCTGATGCAAGGGCAGTGAGACACTTGGAGTTGCAGGTGAAGGTGTAAGTGGTGGAAGAACCATGGAGATATGGAAGTGATTCAAGGCTGATGTCATACCCACAGGAACCACAATTGGTCAAGTGCCAATAGGAGTAACTGTGAACCAATTCAAGGTTGAATCAGTAGAAACTATTAGCACAGATTCACAGCCTTTGGACTGTGAACTGAGCACCAGCTGATTACCTTTATGGATGACACAGCTACACACCTCCTCAGACACTACCTCAGAGAGAACTCTATGATCAAGAGAAAGAGAGGAACAAATGTCTAAAATTGATGGAGAAATGCTGCACCCATATTTCATTGGAACAACAAAAATGCATTGTAATGCATTTGAAAAATAATCACCAGAGACAAAATCACACATAAGAAAAGTCCCAAAAACCAAAGGGAGAAACTTACTGATAGTACTTGATGCCAATAATAGACCAAAAGTAAATGTGATAATTGTGATATTTGTGTGACATGAATGAGATGCTGGAAAGACCCTATATATGGAGCACAGTACACATTGTATTTGAAGAAGATTTCATGCTGGAAATGACACAAGCTCTAATGGCCTATAAGGATCAAACAGCAGAGATTCCAGAGATAATTATGGATGAAGAAAATCTAGCAATCATACATGTTCTGAAAGAAAAAAAATATAACAACAATCTGGAGAAAAACATAAACCAGATGCTATGAATTGCAAAAGCACAAAAGGTAAGCTTGGTGATAATCACAAGATCAACAATCAATGATATCCCAAAACATCTATTGGATGCGTGCATGCAAACAGAAAAAATTTTCCCTTGGGAGAAAACACCAATGGATACAACCACCTCAGAGCTGATTAGATTTGATCTACAAATACACTACTGGGAGCAAATTTCCAGAGTAATGGCAGATCCATGCATCACAATCAACCTATATAAGCAAACTAAAATGATAGAAATGATGGCAAACACACTATTCATAAAATGCAGCCTAACACACAGGCAAGAACAACAAATTCAGAGAATATGGAAGAACATGAAATTGCAACAGAAATAAAGATTGAGATGCAATCAAAAAAATTCCACAAATCAGTAGAATTGGTACTAACAGAAGTGAATCACTTGTATGAATTGAACACAAAAAAGGATTTCAAACAGTTGGTATTTGAAAAGAAAAACGCACTGGAAATCCAATATGGGACAACAGCATGGATATTAGTGATACTAACAACCAAAGATGTAGAGATAAATCTCCTGATTTCATGACACTTTAGACATAAACTAACAAAACAAAAAGATTTGAAATAGTGCTAGAGCCAATTAACATGCAAACAAAGAACTGGCTTCTGAAGGGCCAGATTGAAAAGACAAAGCAGAGAAGCCAATACAAACAATGGAAAAAATAATCAGCAATATGATAATAAATGAGAGCTAAATGGGAAAAATGTTGATAGTGGACATGGCTAACAAAACAGGAATATGTCCTAATGAGATAATGATATTCAAAGAAACAATGAGGAAGTATATGTGGGGAGCAATGTCAGAAACATGGCTGAGACAATTGGAAAACCAATTGTGGATAATGACAAGAAAGATCATAAAATGAAAACTGGTGAGCACCAAGGACATAAGAAAAACAGCCATACTAAAAAACGCGCAGAAAATTCTCTAAAAGGAAATGGAATGATATTAATGAGATAGTCTGCAATGCACATTTACTAAAATAATAAGGAGTGCGGAAATGATGAAGAAAGTGGAATAACTTAACCAGTGGAAGTCTGTGAAATGGTAACAAAGACACAAAAAGAGATGATGGAAGAAGAGGAGCTACTAACATCTTCACAGCTATTATTATCCCTGAAAACACAGCAGACAATATACAGGATAAATATCAAGAAGTAGAGAGAAGTGAGTCCAGTGAGAATGATCAAATGGATAGACACTGACGATTAATAATTCTTAGTAAAAATAAAAGTAACTCAAGATATTAGCAATACTAACAACTGAAGATGCAAAGGTAAAACTTCCAATTTCACAACATGTTTGACACAAACTAACAAAAGCAAGATTTGAAATAGCACTAGCTCCTATCAATATGCAAATGAAGAATTGGCTTCTGAAGGGCCACATTGAAAAGATGGAGTCACCTAACAAAGCAGAGAAGCCAATACAAACAATGGAAAAAATAATCAGCTGTATGATAATGAATGAAAGCCTGATGGGAAAAATGTTGATAGTGGACATGGCTAACAAAACAGGAATATGTCATAATGAAATAACAATATTCAAAGAACTGATAAGGAAGCATATGTGGGGAGCAACGTCAGAAACATTGCTGAGACAATTGCATAACCAACCATGAATAATGACAAGAAAGATCATAAAATGAAAACTAGTAAGAACAATTCTTAGTTGAAATAAAAGTAACTCAAGAAACTAGAGAAATTAAGGAAAGAAACTTCCAGAATATTAAAGAGCAAGAAACTGTAGCAACAATGAAGCTAATGTTTACAGAAGCATTCATGAGAACAGAACTGGAAGAACTGCTGAAGCCATACAACCAATTGGCAGTAGACATTGAATGCATAACATCAAGAATAGACATCAAGGAAGAAATGCGATTAAAATTGAGTAGAAAGGGACTCACACAAGCATTCTGGAACACAATTTTGGAAGGGAAAATGAACTACCCCGCCATGATAGGCCTAGCAACAGCACTGACTACAGCATGCCCATAGCCACATATAGAGAGACAAATCAAAGCAAAAATCTTAATCTGCACACTGCCAGAAACAATATTGATACCAATGGTCCTCCCACAATGGAGATTGCCAAAAGAAGTTAGTCACCAAAGCCTTCCTACATGAATACAAATCTTTTGTAAACATGCAAGAGAAGGCTAATGTTATGATAGAGCATGATGACTATAAGAAATCAAAAGAGATAATGTTGAAGAATGATAATAGAGAAAGAGAGTACAATGCAGGAACAATAACTCCATACCAGCTGTACACACTAGGGAAACCCATCAACATACAATTACAAGATCTAAGAAAAGAAATAGAAAGCCACAATCAGAAGGCAGTAATGTTATTCTCCAGGGTAAACAACATTGTTTGGACAGATATCTGGGAAAGAAAATACCATTACTACACTGTCACAAAAAGAGTGGAAATCATGACAATGATGAGAATCAACAAAAATGATCCTAACAACACAAGTGAGCAAGAGGTAATTGATAACATCAGTTTCTTTTACAAGGACGTGGTGAATACACGAGGCCTAAGGAAGGTGTTCAAATTCTTTTACCCAGATAATCAAATAAGATCTAGCCCATATGAGCAGGGCCAACATGCAGATGACATTATTGATCAGAATCAAAGGCATACAACTTTACCAAAAATATTACAAAATATTCTCACAAAAGATCAATGAGCTAAGAGAGATCACATCAATTGCCAAGAATATCCTTAAAATATGCCAACACAGTCACAACTGAGAGAGAGGCAGTCCTGAAGATGAAAAACCAATTTGAATTCAAAAATACTAAATGGGAAAACCAGGAGGCCAAATTGATAGTTCAGAAAGCAGACATGCTAGTACATGGAGAACTTTCTGTGCTAAAAATAACACAAGCTGAGGAAGCCATGTAGCATCATCCAAACTAATCAAGCTGCTAATGTTGATTCTAAAGGAGAATAAGATCAAAGACAAATTATGATTAGAAATATTATAAAATTATTAGATCAGTTAGATTAATTTTTATTATGCAACCAATAAACAATAAGTGTCAACTTTAAGAGATTAGTATCCATCAAAATTAATACTTTTGGCATAATGAGGGAAAAAATCACTTCCATTATTCTTAGGCACCATATTGGCAGACAAAAGTTCAAATTTGAAATCAACAGGTTCTTTTCTGAATTTGCTATAAATAGATTTGAAACCCTGTAAGCAATTGATAAAGAATTTTATTCAGAATTCTAATTTTGTTCTGTAAATATGGTTTGAATATTTATTATGATGTCAAGCTAAATGAATGTGTTTAGTAGTGGTCTGGATCCATCATCAAGATCTATTCTAGGGTCTTTGTGCCAGACTATGAAAGTGCACTTAGGTTAGGTATAGGGGTTTTTCTCTCATTTAGCTGACTAGTGATCATTCAGTACATGTATTAAAATAAATGAATTTGAAATATGGTTGGATGACCAAAACCTAAGTAGTATACAGGGTGTATCAGAAGTAACCGTTGAACTTTTTAAGAAAAAATACAACTAATTTTAGTAAATATTTAAACATAAAAATAAGATAGTTTAGTACATTATTGTCGTTTATTTTCAAAATGACCTCCATCGGCATTCATACACTGTTGAATTCTTCCCCTTAATGACAGACAAATGTTGCGGCACAATTCTTCATCAAAAGTTTCAAATGCTTGTCTTATTAACATTTTCAAATGGTCCAGATTTTGAATTTTATTTTTAAAAACCATTTCCTTTACAATTCCCCACACTGAAAAATCGAGTGGTGATAAATCGGGGCTACGGGGTGGCCACTCAACTGGACCACGTCTACCGATCCATCGATTCGGGAACTCTTCATCCAGGCGTTCGCGAACATTTTTAGCGTAATGTGGAGGAGCTCCATCCTGCTGCCACCACATATCAAATTGATCCCCTCTTTCTCGATTAAGTTGTCTTATTTGAGGAAAAGCATATGAATTGAGCATATTCAAATAAGTTTCACCATTGACAGTATTTGGAAAAAAGTAGGGTCCAATTATGTTTGTAGGACAAATACCGGCCCAAACATGAACTCCTGGACTGTTTACTGATCTTTCAAAAACTTCGTGTGGGTTGTCGACACAGTAATACACGCAATTATGTCGGTTGATTTGGCCATTCATTTTGAAAATGGCTTCATCTGTCCATATAACATTAAGGTTATCATTGAACAGTTCACCAAACCTTTCACAAAACTCTAATCGTCTGTCGAAATCGTCATCATTTAATTGTTGAAGTAATCGTGGTCTCCAAACTTTTAACCCCAGTTTTTTTATTATTCGCTGAACAGAAGCAAATGCTATACCGAGTTCTTTTGAGAGATTACGTAAAGAATTTCTTGATTGTTGTGTTAACACTTCATTTATTATCAGTTGGTTTTGTTCTGTGTTTACTGATGGTGGACGTCCAGTTTTAGGCATATCAGCAACACTACCAGTTTCCTCAAACTTATTGACGATCTCTTTCACTGTATGCCATCTAATTGAATCTCCGTATTCTTCAGTATAATTGCGGCAAACGGAATTCACATTACCCAGTTCATAAAATTTCTTGATGCAGAAAATTCGTTGTTGTAGACTTTTTCTATTAGCCATTTTCACTAAATAATGCTATACAAATCAATGAAATAAATTTATGCTTAAGTATCTCTCAGGTTCATAGAAATTTCAATGAAATAAATCTCTATTGTTCATGAAAATCAATGAAATACAATTACATTGTCCTAAGCTATTCCGTGTTGAAATTAGAAGTTGTCATGAAATTGTCATTTTTTTAAAGTTCGACGGTTACTTCTGATACACCCTGTATTATTACTATTTCAGATCCAAATTAGTGACTATAAAATGACAGATAATGTGACTAAGCATGTACTAATTAATAAATGTAGGTTAGGAAGCTGCTCAATATTAAACTATATATTAAAGCCAATATATTTTGCTAATGGCTACATGTAATATTAATTAAGCAGCTAGTAACAATTCCAGTTGCAAATTCATGAAACACTTTTACAAAATAGAGTCTAAGTTGAATTGTGTCTTGTCTTGAGCATACACTGAGCTAGGATAGGGTACACAAAGGTAATATCACTGAGCTGAGAGGTTGAACTCAACCAAATGGATTATTGATGGACTGGTGAAACTGGATGTGGAGATCAGCTTCAGGCAGATACCCACTATTGATCTTTGGAGAAATTGCTGTATGGCTTCGTCACCTAAATAGTGAAGAGTTAAATCTAGTTATATTATGTAAACAGTAGTAAACAAAAGCTAAACAGTATCTAGTTAGAAAATCCGTACCCGCAAAGATATGACTAATGTTTTAAAGTAACAAAGGATAAGCAGTATGGTAGAGGATGTTACATGAGAAAAAAATCATATCTAGAATAAGTTCAACTTGGGACATGTAATTTCTCAAATCATCTCTTCTGTTCATTATAATTCCATTCAGTAACATTTGATATTGACTTTTAAAGCTTTCATCATTATAATGTTGTTGGTATTCACCAACCAATTTTTTGTAATTCATTTTTGTTTGTGCGTCCAATTGTGACATAATCTATCAAACTATCATGATTGGTCAAGATGAGAGAAAAGGATGAAGGAAACAAAGACTAAAATTATTAATATTGATTATAATGATTAAAATGTAAATCATGATAGGATTGATTATTTTCACTTTGTAAATGTTTTGTGCAATTATATTTAAAATTATACTCAACAGTATTTTGACAAAACAAAAGATGGTCAAACAGCGTAGTCAAATTAACGCTGACGTTGCGTAAAATTAGCAGAAATATTAAAGCGAGGGAAAAACTGTCAACAAGAAAGATTAACAGGTACTTGTCGAGTATTTAGTTGTTTATCACCAAGTGCTATAAATATACTGAACATGATGTAATTAATGATGAGCAAATCTACTTTGGATTCATTTTCTCTTGTCAGGTTATTTTATATATTCTGATGGAAAGCTAAACGTCTACGAGCTAGGGTAATTGTATGGTGGTTCCCACATCCGGTTAAAGGTATGCTGGAGCAGCCTCCTAATAGCTATTCCACAGCAGGGAGGGCGACAGCTGTAGTTACCTGGTGTGCTCTTAGGTTACAGATAGGTATAGGAGTTTTTTACCATTATAGCTTTCCTGATTGTCATTGTTTGTCCAA
>CABFPE010000204.1:639426-650996 GCA_900660155.1 Hofstenia miamia | reverse complement strand
AGAAGAAGAGCTCCGCAGTCTGATTACCAATTAAAGGGTATGATGACGGAGCAGATGACACCTACCAATAAGAGACGAAGAATAAGGAGGAGGTCTCCTCAATCTGATTACCGAATAAAGGGTATGAGGATGGAGACAATAAGAGAAAAGTCACCCTCTACCAAATGCCAATTAACGGGCAGGCGGGTAAATGAGGGCCATTTACAAGATACTGATCGCCAATTAAAGGGCGTGAGGTTGGAAATATCGAATTATGCACACTCCCCTTCAACATCCAGCAGTACTCGATGCCAATTAAATGGCAAAGAGGAAATAGCATCAACAAGTACTCAAAGCCTATTAAAGGGTGGCGAGGAAACAGCATCCACAAGTACTCAAAGCCAATTAAAGGGCAGCGAGGAAGTAACTTCAGTAGCTATGGAAAGTTGGGAAACGCAATCAATAAGTGACGACTCAGATATGGATACATCACAGATACCGTCAATGAGTTCGATCCCCATGACAACAAGCTCAGGAATATTTTCATACAGACAAACATCAACGACAATGATATCGTCGCGATCAGAAGAGAGAGAGAGTCACATGACAAAAATGGAAAGAGATCGAATACACCCCTATTTTATAGCAAACAGTAAGATGAGATACAACTCATATGATAATCTGTCGCCAGAAACTAAAAGATTAATAAGAAATAGTACTTCCACCAAAGAAAACGAAAGTTACTCAATTCTGATAGTCATTGATAAGAAGAATCGTCCAACTTGTAACACAATAATAGCATATACAGGGGACATGAAAGAACAATTCAATAGACCGTATTTCAAAAGCACAGTTCATCTTACATTTGATGAGCAGTTCACGATGAAAGACGTACAAAAGCTAACTAAAAATAAAAACAGGATCATAGCCGAATGCGAGCAAGTAAACCTAGATAAGAAAGCAATCAAAGCAATGTGGCATGAAGAAAACACGTACGTCAACAATAGACAAGCAGCCGAAAGAATTGTTAACAATGAATGCTATAAAAAGTCGAAAGAAATTCTAGTGAAAAATGATAATAAAGAAAGAGTTTTTATAGAAGGACAAGTAACACCCTATGATCTCTACAAGGAAGGAGAACTGATAGGTAAACAGATTAAGAAAGTCCATGTAGAAATTGAAAAAAGATCTATGCAAACTGTAATATTGTTCTCAGGGATTAACGACATTGTATGGGGAGAACTTTGGAGCTCGCAATATCGATACTACGATGTAATGAGAAGAGTGGAAATCATTACCATGGTAAGACTAGGAAAGAATGAACCGGAAAACATCACTGAGGAAGAAGTTTTAGAAAACATAAGTGCGTTCTAATCATTACGATCGACTTACGAGTTTTTCTACCCAAACACTATGATTCACCCAGATTTGGCGCATACCAGTAGAATAGACGCGATCATGACGTTAGTGATAGCAATAAAGGGCATGAAACTCTACAAAAAACATTACGAGATATTCAACAAGAAACTAAATGAATTACATAGTATGTGCACAATAGCAAGATCTCTAAAGAACCCGTTGTTTTTGAGACACAAGAAGATGTTAACAACAGAGAAAGACGTCGTGCTAAAAATCACTAAAGATGAGGCGTACGAAAACATTATGTGGGAAATGAAAGAGGCTAGCGAGATAATCAAAAAGGCGGCCGAAATGGTACATGGTCATCCTTAATTAGCTACGCTGGAGGGGGAGTGTGACATAATCCATCAAACTATCATGATTGGTCAAGATGAGAGAAAAGGATGAAGGAAACAATGACTAAAATTATTAATATTGATTATAATGATTAAAATGTAAATCATGATAGGATTGATTATTTTCACTTTGTAAATGTTTTGTGCAATTATATCTTTAAAATTATACTCGACGGTATTTTGACAAAACAAAAGATGGTCAAACAGCGTAGTCAAATTAACGCTGACGTTACGTAATCTTAGCAGAAATATTAAGCGAGGGAAAAACTGTAAACAAGAAAGATTAACAGGTACTAGTCGAGTATTTAGTTGTTTATTACTAAGTGCTATAAATATACTGAACATGATGTAATTAATGATGAGCAAATCTACTTTGGATTTATCTACTTTTGTCAGGTCATTTTATATATTCTGATGGAAAGCTAAATGTCTACAAGCTAGGGTAATTGTATGGTGGTTCCCACCTCCGGTTAACGGTGTGCTCTTAGGTTACGGATAGGTATAGGAGTTTTTTTACCGTTATAGCTTTCCTGATTGTCATTGCTTGTCTGATAGCGTTATCGCAGCCTGTAGGTTTTACATGTCAATTATATTATCGATGAACTCAAGTTATTTATTAAATTTATTATGCTACATGACGATTGATGATTTAATAGTGGTTACACTTAGATGGTTATTACAATTGTATTTCTATATTCTATTACAGACAGTTTATTTAATAGTCATTACATGTTGCTCAATGTTTTATACGGTAGACCTCTGGCTGACTTCTCGTTACCGTTTTCCACTGACTGCATTGATTGTTTACATGTATCAAGGGCTGTTATATATTTCTATATATGTAGGGTTATTACATGTAGGGCCTCATAACAAGCTATTCCAGCAGCACGGTTGCACCACTTCATTTATTGCCTCAGTTCGTAATAACAAAAACAATAAATGCACTAAATTCTTAAGTTGTTGAAAATCCCATTACACTGAGTTCGCTATTCACATCACCATTCCTTTGTTGTTCTCTATTTCACATTGGCAGTTCCATTGGTAAGATGCAGCTGGCGGATGTGTTCCTGGATATGCACGTCTACTTTTAAGTGTCGATCCTGTCTTCCAGTATCTCTGCTTTATCTAAATAAGTTGAATGAATTAAGTAGCTACAAAGGCTCTTGCATATTAAATTAGTTTAATAAATCACACACTTATCATAAAGGAGAGAAATTAGAAAAGTGTCAACTCCGCTTTATGTTTAATCTAAGAAAATAAATAGTTTTCTCTAAGTATTGCCATCACAGCGAGTTGGCATGATTCTACACAATACTAAATAGTGTTGGTATGCTGCTCCATTTAGATAGAGAGGAAACCTCACTGCTGCTGCTTTTTGTGTTACTTTTCTTTCTTTCATACTCATTTCGAATATTTGTAGCCACTTATTGAATGTTGGTGAATAAGTGTCCACTCTTCCTGTGAATTTCAGAAGTATCACTTTGCATGCAGGTATGTCTATATCTTCCTTCTCTGACAATATCATGCTATCAAATGTTGGCTTTGTGCCTATTGGTTTCATGCAGTTTTCTTTTACTTGTTTGGTTATGTTGTTAATTAATTTTTCCATAAATTCTTCTTCACTTTCACCCTGTTTATATAACTCTATCAGTGTATCTCTTGGAAGTATTGCTTTATTCAGCTCTTCTAGTTTTCTGCTATGATAGTTTCTATCACTTTAGCATTTTCTTTTTCCTCATTGGTTAATACCATTAGTCTAATTTCATCTTTCAGATCATCAATACTTAAGCATCTTTCAAACACAATTGCTGCATCACTTTCAAACATATTCTGCATTGCACAGGAAAATAATATCTTTCCAAATATATGGAAGCACTCCCATATCTCACTGCTGTACAAGAAGGGAAACAAACAGAGCATTTAGGATAATTACTGGCCAATTTTGCTTCTCTCTGTACCAGGCAAAGTCTTCAAAATGTGCATCTTCAATTCTTTATATATTTTTGTAGCTTCTAAAATTAACCAAGGTCAATTTGGATTTCTATTATGAGGATCAATCATAATGCAATTACTCTCATATCTGGATGACATATACATGGGATTGGAAAATGCAACACAACAAATTGATGCTGTTTATCTGGATTTCGAGAAAACTGATTACTCCATTTTACTAAATAAGCAGTATAAACTTGGAGTACATGGGCATGTGCTTAACGTCCTACAAATTACTTTCAGGATTGCTTTCAAACTGTAGAGGTTGATGGCCGTAGTTAGACGTCTGTATTTAAAGTTTCAAAAAGAGTACCACAGGGTTCCATCCTGGGTCTCTTGCTTTTTTTGGTCTTTATAAATGACCTTGCCAATTGTGCTATCACAAGTACACTATTCCTTTTTGCTGACAATAGTAAGCTTCTCTCTATATGCAGCAACACAGCATCTACAGATCTTGAAAATGAGCTGAACAATCTCCATACCTGGCCTTTGTTGAACAATATCAATTTTAAAACAAAAAAGTGCAAATTATTAACTTTCCGTGGCTCACCACATCAGTTGTGAAAACGACCTTGGAATATACATTGATCATACTTTTAAATTAATACTCCTATAAAGACCAAACGAGATAAGGCAAATAAATTTTTTCACATGATACAGCAAAACTTTTCCCCAAAATTGGCATCAAGTCAATGCTTGAGTTATATAAATCCATGATTCTGCCTGTACTTACATATTGTTCATGTTGCTAGTGTGCTTCTAAGTTGGATTTGCAGTGTTTGGAGCAGGTTCAACATCAAATCTCTAAGTGGATATTTGGGCCTAAAACGGAATACCAGGACAGACTAACACGACTCAACTTACTTCCAGTCTCATTGTATCTACAACTAAACGACATTCTTACTCTGTCAGTGATCATTTTAGGTAGACATGATCTAAATGGGCACGATTATCTAACATTTCAACCTAGTTATTCTACACACTCGGATTCTCAGATTATTTTTAAGCTCCCCGGATAAAGCATGAATTAAGTGCCTCAAATTTCGGGTACAAAATTCCTCATTTAGTAAATTTTCTTCCTCTGGAGTTGGATTTCTTTAATCCTGTTAATTTGGTTCCCGTTCTTCTGGTGCTACTTTGTGCAGTCATATAATAAGCTTATCTCATTCAGCAGAATTATGGCTTGCCACTGTTCCTCATGTCATAGTCTTCCTGTAAATTTATCTCAGTACCTACCATAGTTGCATCGTGGTTGTAATATAGTGTCAGTTAAATCATGCTAACCATCAATCTCAACTATATATCAGTGTGATTACAGCTTCACAACGCCTTCGGGATCACATTGTTCACGTAGACGCCCCTCATTTTACTTCTGTTCCATGGTGCTAAGTGGTTTTTCTTTTTCTTTTAACTACTTGTTAAATAATAATAATAATAATAATAATAATAATAATAATAATATGGTTATTTGTAACTTATATTTACCACAGCAATGCATTTGTTAATCAAAATTACTCTTCTAAATCTAATTTATAGATATGATGCGTAGTTATAATAGGAATTTAATATGGAACATACAATATGTATTAACAATGCAATCTTACTGTGATAGACAATAATTATTATCATAATATAAATCTCATACAAATGATTCAATGACACTGCTAGTATTATGATTATTAGTAATAAGTATTATTAAGCTGTGTTTGCTTAACATGGGTATGATACATTAGAAAAATGATAACAAATTTTGCCTAGTGTGCTTACTTCCTTAAAATTTCTAAATAAATCTTTGCTATATCTTCATAAATCACCACATAACATTGAATAATTTTCTATTGAGAAAGTTATTTGATTAATTTTGAAGATGTTGTTAAATGGAAGTGGCAATAAATCGTTTTGTTGACATTTAATTGATGAAACCCATAAATATGCAACAGCAGCAATTTTATTGAAAGCTGAAAGCATTTTAGCCAGTCGAACATATCCGCAAATTGAAGAAAGTCACACATATATTTCCTGCAAGTTTCTTACAATTCTTTTGTCATCAAGAAGTCTAATGAAGTTGATCAATCTTATATTCATTATTTCTATTATTCTCACTGTATTGTTTGCGTCATGTGAAGCGCAATGTGATCCTAAAGGAACACGAAAGCTGAGATCACTATGCTATGCTAAATGTTGCTCACGGAAATGCAGAAGGTACAGATGCACATAAGGACAAAGACAGAACTGATCTATCAAGGGGTTCATTTTCATTATTGTAATTTCAATGCTTAAATTATAGTATATTAATATTGTTATTCTACTATACATTTTGCATCTGTAAACATCTGTTTTATATACATTTCAAGTATAATTCCTCATATCATTTAGTGTTGGTTCACTTCATGCTTGCAAAATTTGGTTATCCAAATGTAATTGTCCAAAACAGTTGAATTATTGACAATATATGGCATAATACTAATAAAGTTGAATGATTTAATTTTTTTTAAAAATTTTTGCATAATGTTTAAAATTTTAAAATGTGCATAAGATAATAGATAATAATTTTATGTTAATGAATCTGATACTGAAATATTTGTAAATATTTATGGTTGATATAATTCAATTCTTAAAAATAGTCATTATATATTTTTAAATATTTTTCAATCAATTTATATTGTAGAATGTTCACTCCTTGGGACTTCATTCCACAGTGGAACATTCTAACCAAACAAACAAAGAACGAGTAATAAATTGCAGTTTGCTTTTTACTTGCAGTTTAGCAAAGTAACGTGGAACCAATTGTGTACTCCAATAACAACCCAGAGAAGAAATATCTTGGTAAATCTTCTGATAGTTGAGATGGCCTCCGGCTGGCGCAGAACTAAGAGAAACCTAATCCCTACGCTCAGCTCATCAAAAGTTGAAAGGCCACACTGGCTTGTTATTGTACATGTAACAAAAGACCTACTCCCCTAAACCTACGTTAGCCCTTAGGGTACAGAAGTGGTTACTGGTAGTCAGTTTCAGTCACCAGTAGCATTGCTGTACCCAAAGCAATGCCCTATATTTAGTTACTGTACATAGTAAACATTAATATAAAATAATGAAAAAACAATATAATATATCCGGAAAAGTAAAGGCCAATTTATAAAAATTTATTATATCTAAAAGGTTAATCAAATAATGGTTTGGGAAATCTGTAATACAAAATAATACAACTGAACGTTGGGAAATCAAAACTTAAATTAACCTCAATATCAGAAATCACACAAAAGTGCTGAGCAGATGATCAGTCATCTATCGAACAATTTGAATTAAAAAAAGCAATGCAATAATGATGACTCGACAGCCAGCGACCAATAAGAAATAAGCATAAGGCACATGGATTAGAATAAAATAAAATAGCACCAAATCTCTTATTTTGACCACTAATAATACAAAATAGTTATGTATCCGGGATTATGCTACACCCCCACCCAGCTTGCTGTAGAGTCGAAAACTTCCACTGTTGGTTTGTCTATCACCGTTTTATGCATACATTGAATTAGTTCATGAGATTTATCACTACTCCATGTCGTATCTTGAAAATCAGGACTAGATCTAGATATTGAAAATAATGTTTCAATTTCAGTAGTATGTAGGTTTTTAAAGTTTATCCATTTGTTGTCGCGAAATGAATTGGAGATGACCATAGATTGTCTTATTTTGTTAATCTTGTTATTGAACAAATTTTGAAATTTTTTTGTATAGAAGTAAACTTTTTCTTGCAATTAACATAGTTATTTTAGCATCGAAATTGGACGTGTGAGCATTGTTTTCGTCTATTTCAATTCCTGGACATATTTCTTGAAAAGTATAGACTAAATTTCTATTCATTTTGATGTCTTTAAAGAACATAGAAATATTATTATGTATGTCTTCTGTGGTAATGTCATCTAAAGAATGTTTGTCACATCTTAATAAGACTTTAGTTTGAAGTCTGTTAGCAACATCATAAAATCTGTAGTCTTGCAGTATATTTGTCCAGATCGTGTCCATCACTCCAGAAAATAATGTAACACATTTATGAGACGTATTATTTATTGTTGCTTTTAATAATTCTACTTGTTGGTATATGGGTTTACCATTTTTAAAAACATGTAGAAGAGTATGTTTTGAGTCTATGAACATTCTCTTTTCGTTATCGTGAATCTTCAGTTGTTCAATTGAATTTTTGTATAATGGAGTTTTCATAAAATTCTGAATAGTGTGTAAGTTGTTATGGTAATTATCAAGTATTTTGATTTTAACTCCATCTTTGACATTTTTCTTTCCTTTCCATGATGGCATGATAATAGGTACGTACACAATTTTCGGAGGTATACAGAAATAATTATTTGTAGAAATAGAATTGAATTGATTGATATTGTTATTTGATTCTGAAGTTGTTTTAGCAATTCCATAGGATATAGGATAATTGTGTTGCATTGTGTCAATTGTTTGCCAAAATGTTTCAGATAATCCACATTTTTGTAATGTCTCTCTGTGTTCTTTAGGAATAAAGATTTTCGCTGGTACACATTCTACATCTAAAGCTGTTAATTCGCCATTTTTTAGTATGTTATCAATTTCACATTGTTTAAATTATTCGTTATAAAAAATGTTTTTAAGCTTTCAGTGTCATTTTCTTTGGTTGTACCAAAAGAACGTGGTTGTAGTCGTATTTGAGGTGACAGTGGAGGAGATATTTGTCGCAATAAACGTTTATTAGGAGAATCTATCCATTCATATTCACTGGGAGGATCAATAATACCAATTTTTTCGCGATTAATTCGTTCAACTTCTGTATGAATTTGAGGCGATAAAGTTAATGTTGATTGTGAAAGTATTTTTTCTTTGGCTTGTAAATCATTGGTAGTTCGTGTTATTTTTTCTGTTATTATAATATCAAGTTATCTGACCATCATTTAACATACTTTTCTTTGTATGTAAAGTAGACAATTTGCAAAGAAGTATAATCCAAATTAATTTCTTCAATTTGACGTAAACGATAAATATTTGTTAAAAGTTCCTTTAGATTTTTAATTTCAAAGTTTTCATCAAATGATATGTGAGTAGTAGCTCTTAAATAAGATCGTTCCAACTTTGCATTCATTTGATACTCATAAAAATGAGAGTATTACATTTAGGACGTTTGAAAGCATCAATTGTCATAGGTAAAATATCAAAAGACGGGATTTTACCTTTTACTGATGTTAGAGTTTGTATCTTTTCTTTAACTTCTGATGGGGTGTTGCGATTAACAATGTATAAAGCTTTTCTTGTGGGGCGAAAATAGGGATGCAGGATTTCACCTTCTAAATTTGTAAAGTGTTCCATGCGTTCTAAGTATTTGTGAGTTTTTAACTGCTACTTGATGAAGGTTGACTGCTAGCTGAGTGAGGGATATTTCGTGCAGCTTGAGATATGTCAATAAGAGGAATAACATCCGTGATTTTTTGTTTAGCACTCTCCTTAGTTTTGTGATAACTAAGTAAACCCTCTTCCTGACTAACAGGTAATAACGAGGTTGACGAAATGCTTGGACCTCCGTGGGAAGTTATGACTGCTGTCTGCAGAGCAGGAGACAATTGCGCTTCCTGGTCAGCTGACATAGCCTCCGATTTCGTGCTCCCAGTACCACCTTCCGAAGAAGAAGTAGTATGGTATAATTTTGTACGTTTAACCCGGCGTCGTTGGAGAGATCTGCTAGATTTCGATGGGGATTTCTTCGGTGTATTTTGACGTTTCATTCTAAACATAAAATTAATAATATATTCCCATTACGGGAATAATATAATATAATATATTATATTATAGTTTAATAAGTTTTGCTCATGTGGTACGAGTGGGATACGTTTTCTTTTCATCTATAGGTATATCATAATGAATCTCGTCATCAAAAGATTCTTCATCTACACTTTTAATATCGTCGACATCGTAATAATTTTCAATACCCAAATCAAGTAATTTTAATTGTTGAAAATTATCTAATACAACGTTTTCAATATCTTTTATTGTACGTTTAATATTTTGAAGGTGTACAATTTTACCGTTATCTAATTTATAATTGTTATCTGGTAGTATTTTTAAAATTTTAAAAGGACCAGACCATTTGTTAGCTAATTTACGAACTTGTTTCTTATCAGTTGTAATACCTGGTGTAAATACATAAACACTGTCTCCTATCTCATGAGGTTTACCGTAAATTTTTTTATTGAAGTTGCGAACTGCACTCTTTTTGGTATTGTGGATCATTGTTTCATGAGTAGAAGTTAAATTCTTTATGAGATCGCGAATGTATTTATCAATAGGTTGATCGACATAATTTTTAAACATAATGGATAATGGAGTTGTAGCTTCATGTCCAAACATGGCTTTAAATGGAGAAACACCTGTTGTACTATGCACGGACGTATTATAAAAGTATTCAACTTTTTTAATAATTTTTTTGCCATTGTTTTCCGCCAATTCGAGAAGTAAGTGCACTTATTAATTTTAACAGTGTTTTGTTTGTTCTCTCTGCCATTCCATTTGCTTGCGGATGGTATGTTGTAGTATGTTCATGTAAAATTTCCATATGTGTCATCATTTCTTTGAATAGGGAACTTTCAAATTGTACACCTTGATCCGTTATAATTTTATGCATTGGTCCCAATGTTAATATCCAATCGTGCATAATACTATCTGCAACCTTCTGTGTGGTTATTAAGTCGGTAGGAATAATTTTTAAATATTTTGTGAAATTATCCACCATAACTATAATGTATTGATAGTTAGCGTTATCTTTAGATAACTGTTCAATATCAATATGGACGATTTCATTTGGGTAAGTTGCATTAATCTTTTGTAGTTCCGTTCTTTGTTCTTGGAAGTGATCTTTACTTGTTAATAGACATATTTTACATTTATTAATAACATCGTATGTTGTTTTCCATAAGTTTGGACAAATAAAGCGTTCATTAACGGTTTTTTCAGTCTGTAAAATTCCTAAATGGCCGTTTTCGTGGATTTTTCTAACTAAATCACGTTTAAAGTAATCCAGAATGGCAATTTTGTTATTTCTTGATTTGGCATATAACAAATTATTGTCAGTAATAGCCCAGTGATATCTTTTCCATAAACGAATAGCTTGTGAATCTAGTTCAGTTTCGGACATATGTAACTTATTTATTAATTGCTTTAATAGAGGATCTGTCGTTTGTTTTTCTGCAATGTCTTCTTCACTTATTTCTTCTTTTATTTCAATAGATAATTGTGGTTGCCCTTGACGATTAACATTAATATCAGGTAAATTATCGTATTGTGTTGTAGGGATAAAAGAAAACTGTACTTTTTCTCCTGGCAATTTTTGTAAATTGCGTTGATATTGAGGTAGAGCAGTGAAAAGATCTGCTTTTGAATGCAATGCACCTTTTCGATGTTCAATTGTAAAATTGAAATCGTTTAACAATTCAATCCATATAGCAACAATGTTGGATTTATCACCTGAAAATTTTTTAAGCCATGATAAACCACTATTATCCATACAAACAGTAAAGACTTTTCGCCAATTAAAAAATATCGAAATTTTTTAAGGGATTTTACCAATGCTAACATTTCAAGCTTTGTACTGCCATTGTTTAATTCGGATTTCTTAAGTTTTCTACTAAAAAACTGAATTGGTTGCTCTTTATTGTCAATAATTTGACTAAGACAGCCACTGATTGCTACACTACTAGCATCGCAGTCAAGGATGAATGGTTTTGTGTAATCGGGACAATTTAATGATGGTAATTTTTTCAGTTCAGTTTTTAGTGATTCGAATTCTTCTTGATGTTGCCAATTCCAGTTAAAGTC
>CABFPE010000204.1:614522-624957 GCA_900660155.1 Hofstenia miamia | reverse complement strand
ACCCCATTAGAATAAAAACTAGAGCAAAAAAATTTTATCCACGTTGAAGCTAAGACTTGTATTTACCAGCACAACAAATGACATTTCAGAAATATCAAATATATCAGCAATATGATAAAAAATATACAAATTATATTTAAAAAAGTGGAATTGAAATGCTGAGCAATGTTAAGAAATAACATTAAGATGAGACCACTAATTACTCTAAACTCCCTTTATTTCCTTGTTTGTGAGGTGGTGAATCATATTATAAGCCCGATTCTAGAATATAAACTTCTTTTTGAGGTCTTTGTTAATATAAAATTTAATCTAAGCAAACCATGTTTTAGTTATAGTAGTAATTAACACTAATGTCAATCAACAAATGGCGTAAAACAAGTATAACCGACTTCTTCCTGCCATCTACTTCAAATGACGCTGAATCATGCCAAACAGATTTTCGAATTGTAACTGAAGCCTCTAGCAGAGGAAATAATGTAATAATGGAAAGGAGTGTAGGCAATTCTGAACATCCCCACCCGTTAGTCGAAAATGATTGTAGTGTTCTTTTCCAAAAGAAAAATGAAATTTTTGAAATTGATAAGTCATTGACTGTATCAGATGATCTACGTCATTCCTTGTTGACAAGTCACTGGATGCCACCAGCAAATTTTTCTTATCCATTTGCAAAAAAAGACTCAAAAGGTAATTATATACTTAAAGAAATTTTTGTTTTATAAACAATTTATTTTACTAATTACAATGCATAGGCCGCAAAAAAAATATGTAAAATATCTTGCCTATAATTATTATTCCAGGAGTTTTTGTGCTTAGATCTATCTGCGAAAGAATCACTTAGAAGATTAATATTCGGCTTTTAATTTTTCACCGAAAATGGGAGGAGTTGTTTGGGTGCCATGTGTTATTTTTTCTAAGGAATATGCTTTAAATTCAAAAGAAACTCGTTTGGATGCACGGGTGAATTATCCCCTCAAGCACTAATAAAAAATCACAGATAATATAAAACAGCATTTAAATTGCAGTTATCATAAAACATGTCAAACAAAAACAAATTTGTTCTTAAGAAGGATAAAAAATAGCAGCAATGATATTGAAAATCTGTTGGTCAAGCATCGTGGAAAACAGATTGTGGAAAATAGAGAACGAGTAGGTATGGGTATTATAATTTTATTATGCTGTAATATTGCTATTATTATTATTATTATAATTTTTTGTAATTGTTATATAATTAGAATCCATATTAGAGCCCATCATAAAAACTATTATTCTCTGTGGAAGGCTTGGTATATCCCTAAGATCACATCGTGATTCTGGTCCACTGGACAACATTGAAGCAGCATTAACGAGATATCAAGGGAACTTCAGAGCACTTCTAGCAGCTCGTGTTGATGTAGTAGATGAAATGCTTATCAAACATTAAAAAAGTTCCAATAGAAATGCAACATATTTATCTCCAAAAATACAGAATGAACTCATAGAAATTTGTGGTCAAATAATTTTAATAGAAATCGCCAAAGATATCAAGGCCGCACAATTTTTTTCAATTATTGCAGACAAAACAACTGATTCAGCTCAAGAAGAACAACTTTGTCTCTGCATTAGGTTAGTCATAGTCTCTTAGAATATATACATATATATATATATATATATATATATAAACATGA
The DNA here is from genome assembly GCA_900660155.1 of Hofstenia miamia. Classification (NCBI taxonomy): domain Eukaryota; kingdom Metazoa; phylum Xenacoelomorpha; order Acoela; family Hofsteniidae; genus Hofstenia; species Hofstenia miamia. The sequence goes on along the minus strand of CABFPE010000204.1, from coordinate 623,293 downwards.
ATCTAAAGGATTTAGGAATGTATATTTAGATATGTTAAAGAAGGAAGTGTCCATGAGAGCTTCATTGGATTTGGGACCCAAACATGTTTAAATGNAAAAATATGATCAATTTATTTGTTAAATTTTTTTAGCAATGTTGTTCTGTTTTGTGTTAATCGCTGTAAAATTGTTAATTAATTTCATTCGAAAACATGCATGTCTCATGTTTTGGGTGTTTACACGGTGACACGAGACATAAGACACTCGAGAAAATCAAAATCTTTTGATATTCGAATGTTTTTCAAGTGCTCTACTTGAGTGGTAGAATGTCGCGTGTTTTGGGTGTTTAGACGTGGCATTCGCTCATTGAAAACACAAGACATGCATGTCTCATGTCACGTGTAAACGGGGTATAATAAAGCAGCAGGGAATGTCGGTTTCTTCGAGGAGCAAATATCGAAACGGGAGTTGAGTTTACATTGCAGTGTTGCAACTAGCTTATTTATTTCTATCTTCTAACTATATGTTATTTGTAATCGCTGTTTTGTTTTATTATAAACTTCTTGTTATTTGTTTTCAACATTCGCTGAAAGCTGTACCTGCTTTGTGACTTCTTTGAAAAGGATTGCCCACTAATGTCCTTCTTAAGTTATAAATGGGTCACGTAAGTGGTTGCGAACTTTTACAGCTCAATATTGGCTTGGGGGCAATGAATGTTGAATGAATTTTGCATCTATTGTATGAGTTTTAAGACGAATAAGTATAAAATGATAACATCACTAAATGGCTCCAAGTAATTAAAAAAGCTTTGAGAGTTAGACTGTTTCTGATGTTGTCTATCTAATATTTTATGCGATTCAAACACGAGATTAGAATGCTTACATTCAAATTGAATGCATGCAGCCTATTTTGTGTACTTTGTCAATAACTTGTCACTGCTAAAATTACCTTAAAAGACAACGTTTCTTGCGAAATCACTAAATAAACATTTTACTTACAGCCCCCGTGAAGAGCAGTTACTTTGATTTCGAACAATGGCATTTTTGCAAGGTTGCTTTAGTGTATTTACATATGTGCAATTGATTACAGTATCTGTTTCCATATTATTGATGGCAATTTTATTGATAATTAAGCTCCAGTCACTGAAACATCATAGCACATTATATATCGGATCCTTACAAATCTTTTTGATAAGCCAAACTTTCGTATCCAGTTTGTCTGTGCTATCAACTACTGAATTAGTTTCTCAAATAAGTTTGGATAGTACATTAATGTTGGGAGGATATTTACTTCCAAGTACATTGGCGATTTCCATGAATCTTCTTTCAGTTCTTGAAGTAAATAAGGTTTCTATGTACACACAATTAAAAATTATATTTGTTAAAGATTCTTACTTCTTAATATCAATATCATTGTGCATCACAGTAGTTCAATACCTTCCTGTGGTTTTCCTTTCTGAAGTTGGTTATGATCACTATTATTATGCATACTCTATTTGCTCTATTCTTCTAGGAACATTGCTAGTTTGGCGTAATCATCTCTATTTGAAAAGTACAGCATTTAACTGCTTTGAATCCAGAATGATTCAAACGTTTTCTCTTATCTTAATAATGGACTTCTTACGGGAGGCCATTGGTGCCACTAATTTCCATGGATTTGATTCCTCATTCATTTTCAATTACTGCACATCATATATGTTTATTACTTTATTTAATTGTTTTGAGCTAGTTAGTGATGTTATCATTTTATATTTATTTGTCATAAAATTTTGTATTACAAAGGTGGAATTCGGTCAAGACATATTACCCCACACCTATATTGAGCAACCCGAACTAGAACCCTTACCTCACCTGCGTGAACCAATCAGCATTTATTGAACTTTTCGCTTTAAAGCAACAACAAAGCAAATACATATTTCAACGATTTTGAGAACAATTAATAAGAAGTTTATAATATAATAAAGTGATGATTTAATTTTACAAACTACATAGAGTTTTTAAAAACTTTAATAGGATAGCTACAACAGTGTAATCTAAGGTCATACATTGAACTTTCTGATGAACATACTTTATTAAAGTTGCCATTTGATTTATCAAACGAAATAGATTTTTTTAATTTAAGCATCATGTTCTTATTATATTTTTTAATGATGTATGGTAACTGGTTTTATTCCTTGCTAACATAATTTTAATATTTAAAAAATAACTTTATTAATCTAAAATACTAGTTATTACTTCTGGCCTACTTCCACCTCTGACTTTGTTTTGGATAAATAGAAGTCTCTTGGTAAAATTGCTTTGTGTACTTCTACCTGAATTCAATATTTGAGTAAAAATGATGAACTTCCTACATAGGGATATATATATATATATATATATATATATATATATGTATATATAAACATGAATCTAAAGGATTTAGGAATGTATATTTAGATATGTTAAAGAAGGAAGTGTCCATGAGAGCTTCATTGGATTTGGGACCCAAACATGTTTAAATGCTGAAGGTATTGCAAACGAAATCGTTACACGAATAGAAGTACTAGGCCTTGATTTAAAAAATTGTATAGGACAGTGCTATGATGGAGCAATTAAAATGTCTGGATGTTTAACTGGCGTTGAAAAAATTATAAAAGAACTTGTTCCCCATGCATTTTATGTGCATTGTTTCAGTCATTGCTTAAATCTAGTTCTGAATTCTTCATCATCCGTAAAAGAAATTCGAAACATGTACAGCACTGTAAATGACATAATCCATTTTTTGAACGCTTCACAGAAAAAACGCTATCTTCTTGATCCCAATCTTATTACGTATGCACATATTTTAAAGCTTAGTGTATGATAAACTGCTTCAACACTTTCTATAAACTGTTTTTTTTCAAATTTCCTTAATTATTGCTTTAGATTTTGTGATACGCGATTTGTACAGAGGCATACAAGTTTAATTCGTTTCACGGAAAATTATGGAAATATTTTGGATGCATTGGATACAATAATACACAACAATGAACTATGTGATAGAAAAGCAAAAGATAAAGCCTTAAGCTTTTACACTGCTATGATTTCGTCTACTTTTTTAGTGTCCTTGACAGCAGCAAAAAAAGTAATGTGCTTGACAAGACCACTTTCTGAACTTTTGCAGGCAGAGGAAATATGTTTTTTAGAGGCTGTGAAGCTAGTGGAGAATATAAAACAAACACTTGTAAGTTGGAGAAACGATGTTAGTTCTTGGACTGGTGGAACTTTCAGTGTTTTGGAGGAGACTCTTAAACTTTCCCAAATTGCAAATGTTCAACTAGCTTTACCAAGGATTACCGTGAAGCAAATGAATCTCTCAAATTATCAATTAACCAGAGAAATCACTCCTAAGCAGTTTTTGAAAATTTCAATTTGGTTTCCCTACCTAGATGCAGTTGTTAATCACATGGATGCATGATTTTCGCCAACAGAAAAGTGGTAGTTTGCTAAATCTTTTTTGTAAAGATTTTGAGGATCAGCATTTTTTCAACTTTTTCAATTGTTATGGCACGTTATTTACTGAGAGTAAAGAAAAATTATTTTATCAGTTTCAAGATTTTAAGGTGAGTGTACATTACTTCTAAACAAAACTGTGCTAAATTTCATTTATAAATATAATTTGCGTTAAATGTAATAAGCGTTTTCTATTTTAAAGTAAATTTTTACGATAATATTTTAGCAATCAATTGATTTATCCCAATATACTACTATTGTGAATCTCCTTGAATTTATTCCACAACGATATCCTGGAGTAATACGAATGGCAAAATTAGCAACTACAATTCCAGCAACAGTCTGCACTGCTGAAACAAGTTTTTCATCTATGAAATTTTTGATGAACCCCGCTTGAGATCTACAATGATAGATGAACGCTTAAATAGTCTTTCCCTCATGTATGTTCATAAAGGTGTAAAAATTCAACCAGATGATGTAATCAAGCTTCTTTCTTAGCGAAAAACTAGATTAAACTTCTCTCTATGAATATTTATTGTATTTGAAATAAAAATCTCTTATAGTTTTATAACATACCCTCCACCAGCATTTTCTGGCGACGCAACTATATTCTATAAATGGAATAGAGAAAGAGTAATGTACAAAAATGTGATCTGTTATGTTTATGTAGCATTGAAATGCTTTGAATTGAAGCAGAACAAAACCAAAGCAACCTAATTATCTTTTAAGTAGAATAATTAACAATGCCTGAGCCATGGGAAGAATATTTATTTTCAAACATTTAGACATTTGAAACCATATTACATATTCATTAAAATGACCCAAAGTGAAGAAGATTGTGGCAGTGCTAAATTAGAGCCACTACTGTAATTTATGCAGTAAAAAATTTAACACCAACAGTAAAGTCTAAGCAAAAGCGGAAAATTTGGGTAACATCGTGGATCGAATGAAGAAACGAAAAGGGAATGCACTCATTAATAACAAATGAACTTTCTCTAGAAGATGTGAATTCATTTCGTGAATGTCTACAAATGAGCACAAACACATTTCAAATACTTTTGGAAAAAATAACGCCATTAATCGCAAAAAAGAATACAGTTATGCGGAAAAGTATTCCTTCCAGTGAAAGGCTGAGGTTAACTCTCCGATTTTTGGCAACTGGAGAGAGTTTCTCATCCCAATGCTTTTCATATGGCATTCCAAGTCTACAATTATACCGGAAACACTTGATGCTATTTTTGATGTTCTCAAAGAAGAATACTTAAACGTATGTGTTTTTCAAATGTTTACATTTACTGTATATTGGTATAATATCTATTTATAACATATATTGTAATTACATTTTAAAACAAGACAAACAAATTTAATAAGTAAAGTATTGTAAAACTGACACAATTATTGCAGCAACCAGTTTTGTTTCTCTGCTTGTACTGGCGCATGATCTTTATTTGCAGAAATTACTGGTAACGGTGGTGGAATTATACTAGCATTCCCGCTAAAATGAGGCCTTGCCGTTGAATCCAATTACAATTGGGTTAAGGCACTTTCATACAATATACCTTGAATCTTATGTTTTGTGTTAAGTCTAATGTATGGATCATGTAAATTTTTAAATTCTCCAGCAACGTATTTGCCAATTGCGTCCAAAGCTTCTACTGCCTTCATTAATGCTCCAATGGTGTCAATTGTTCTCTTCTTTTTGGTGGGGGTATCAGCTTCTGGAGTTTTGCAAAGTATTTCCTGTTCCTAAATATGATAATACGTAAATTTAATTAAACACAACGTGTTCCAAATTTATATATTAATATTTAGGCTTCAAAAACCAAAGAAGATTGGTACAAAATTGCTAGAGACTTTAAAGAGTTGTGGAACTTCTCGTTTTGCTGTGATGCAATTGATGGGAAGCATGTGATATTACGCCCAAAAAGAAATCAGGGATCATATTTTTATAACTATAAGGGTTCACACAGTTTGGTCTTGCTAGCAGTTGTTGACGCTAACCACACATTTAGAATTATTGATATTGGTTCTAACGGTCGAAATAATGATGCTGGCGTCTATAGTAGATCTCCAATTTCTAATGAAATTGACAAATTGTTGTCTATTTTACCTCAAGAAACACTGCCAGGACGTCCGTATAAGGTTCCATATGTTTTTGTAGGGGACGACGCATTTCCAATGAAACCTAATCTTTTAAAACCATTTCCCTATGGAACGATGAACATGCAAGAACAAGTGTTTAATTATAGATTATCGAGGGCGAGAATGGTTTCGGAAAATGCATTCGGTATATTAGCTAATAGATTTCGAGTTTTGCTTAATCCCATCAATTTAAATGACATAAAAGATCATTAATACATGTTGTGTTTTGTATAATATGCTTAAATTGTCTAACTCATTTTACCTGCATGGTATTGATGTTGATGATCCATTGTCTACGGACATTATTCATGGCTCTTGGAGAGAAAATGCTTTATTGCGTATGCAGTGTACTGCGTCAAAAAATTCCTTGAATGTTGCTAAAGATATTCGTGAAGAGTATGCTGAATACAAATGGAGCTTTGTATTGGCAATATAAGAGAATAAAATAAATGGATAAATGCTTATTAATTTTTTAAGTACATGTAAATGTAAATTTTTTACGCACATTATTGTAAATATTACCTGACATTCAATGTTACAATACGTTTTTCTAGGGTGTATTGCTTGCTTTAGAAAGCTTAGTTTTTCGAAAAATTCCCACGTTGGAAGATACACTGATTCAGCATCCATTCCTGACTTCATTGATTTTTCTTTTTTAAATATTTCCTTTGTGTAATAACTTTGTAGGTTACTCCATTTATTTAGCGCTTCTTCATCTAAATTGATTATAATATAAACTATAGAATACATCAAGTTAAAGTTTAAAATATACGGTTTTACCCGTTTAAATGAAATGAGATTATAGTTTTTAATCATTAAAGAACATATTTATCAAATCCTATAAATATACTTGTTTGCGCGTAGCTATGCTGATTTTCTACAAAATAAGTGGATACAGCATAATTTATAAATGCTCAAAAATTATTGCTAGATGATAAGAATTGCGAATTTTAAGCATTAGTTTTACAATTCGAATTTGTCTGTAATTAATGAATCTGTATTATATAAAAACGAGATTTTCATTTTATTGGAAAAATTGTGTATACCCTTGTCGAAATTTCTTGAAAAACATTAAAGAAAATTCAATTTTCTGCAAAATCATTAAAGAAATTAAAGAAAATTACAGAATCATTAAAGATTTTAATGATTTTACTAATAAAATAATTCTTTAAAATAATCAAAGAAATTGAATTTTATTTAATAATCTTAAAGACAGTAAAGCTGAGTCTGATATGATACAATGCTCTCTTAAAAAGTCTAAGTAGTGTAGGTAGGACTCATTGATTCATCATTCAAAATTATTTGAAATATTAAGCTTCAGTAATAATGTAATTACTGTAATTATCTGTGTTGTATGGCTCCAATCTTTTTGAAATAATCAGATAGTTGCATAAAATTTTTGTTTTAGAAAAATAGATAATCTATTAAACAAAAAGTAGAGAAATAATAAAAAAACTTTAGCATTGTGATAATTAAGCAATTTGTGCTGTACCCCGTAGTAGACTTGTACACACCCCTAGATCTTAGTTAAGCTTCACCTTGAGAACATGAATTTTGACCCAACCAAACAATGCAAATTACTTCATGTCCTAATAGAGTTGCTGTTCGCCCATAGTAGCTTTAAACACAGCCCGGAAATTTACAGTACACAGAAATAAATGTGAGGCGAGATATTTATATTGAGCGACGACTAGCGGGAGAAACCAATTGAAAAACCGCGCGCTGCTATCACATGTAATAATTTACATTAATTGCTAGTGCATGCATAATGGTTTGGAAGTGCTGCGTGCTCCTCTGCAAGTCTGGATTTAATTATAAAACAAATGTAACACAGTTTAGTTTCCCAAAAGATGTTGAATTAAAAGAAAAATGGCTAAGGGCTATTTGTAGAAAGAATTCTACAGAATATTCTAGTTTGTGAGAAGCATTTCACTTCAAATGCTTTTTATTACACTCAAACAGGAAGAAATCGAAGAATGATTCCGTTTCTACCGAATTTAACCTCCCAAATTCCTTAAAGGTAAAGTTTTTTCAAGTTCATATCCTTACAGTTTAAACTGATATAGTACAATAGCATCTTTAAAATTATTAAAATGATCTTATATTTTGGTATTATGATTGTTTGCTTTATCGTCACAATGACATCAAAATAGCACTGGAAATGTGAATTTGAACTTTTCTGAGTAATTTACGAAATCTGTAAATGTTAGTTTCTCAATTATACATGTAGTGTAGAACCTAAAACATTACAAGAGATTTGTAAAGTATTAGATTACGTCACTATTTTACTATTTTCAAAACATTCATTTATTGCCTATGCTTAACTGTAAGTGAGTGAATTATTTTAAAGATTTTTCTTTCTCAAAAAGAAATATAATTGAAAGGATCATCAATTAAATTTATAAAATACTTCCACTATGCAATGTAAAAAAAATTTTCTAAATAACTTTGTTAGTTTTTGTGCAAAAAAAATAAATTAATTTATCCCAAACAGCAGTTTATAAAGGAAATTATAAAGTAGCCGTATTTCAAGAGAATTGTTTGCGTACACCATCTATCGGACAAATAAGAGGATCATCAATGTTGATTGGCTGTTACTTACTCTCTTAAATTGTGTAATTTTTTTTTGAATATCATTTCTTGAACTTGTGCTTTTTTAATTTTTATGAATTTACGGCAAAATACTTTTACGAAAGGACAGTATCGAAATCTTTTCAAAGATCATTCTTTTGAAGAAGATAGTGTATATTATACAGCAAATTGTATCCTGGAAGGGCGTCTAAACGTTTTGGTAAGTCTTTAATTAATTTTTAATATGAAACTGGAGGCTAAAATTTTTAACTAAATTTTTTAATATTACATAATTTGTTTCTTTTAATTTATATTATAGTTAAAATATTGTATTTTATTGAAAGAATCTATATTTAAATATGTATGAATATATAATAAACTTGTAAATTATTTTATCAATGCATGTTATGGTTTAACATTTTAAGTTAGAAGTCAGTGTCATTTTTTTAAAATTATTTATGTACTTTATTGTATTTCTTTGCCTTTTTACACTGAGTATACTCACTATATAGTGTTTTTTATTGTGCATTTTTCGTTCTGCAGTATTCTATTAGTTGGTATATATATATATATATATATATGTATATATATATATATATATATATATAT
>CABFPE010000204.1:568178-579848 GCA_900660155.1 Hofstenia miamia | reverse complement strand
ATACTTTGTAGTGGTACCTAATACATAGATATTAAGTCTTATTTTTAGTTTTTTTTATACCTTTGAAGTTCTATCACACTAAAATAAACACCCGATATTATTAATAAATAAGATTGCATGCAGGATTTCTTGGAGGCGAATTTTGGTACTCTTTCCAAAAATGTATACTGGTTTTATTATGTATTACATCATTAAGTATAGCAAATTGTTTAAATTTCTATATTTAATATTTTCCATAGGTATTAACGAAATAGTTTAAAATTAGTTTTGTATTTTAACATGTAAACTAGACAAAAGTGTTTTTTACTTAATGTCTAAAAAATTTTAAACATTTTTATTAGAACGGATTGCATGTATACTAGTCATTCATTTTTACTATTACCTATAAAATTCAATGCACTTTTATTATGAAAATTAATTATTGGTTGAAAAAACCGTGATACAATAAATCATGTTAACAGTGAATTTTGAAAAAAGTGAAATGCGGTTTTTTGTAAGTTTTCCCAAATCATATTGTATGTGCAATCATCTGAAAATTATGGAAAAAGCAAAACGTAATGTGTGATAATGAGGTATATTAACAAAATGAAATATAATGTATGCAAGCAAGTGTAACATGTGATATACCCATGTATATTAACATGAAATGAAATTAGTAATTATACCAAAAAATGTATGTATGTGAATTGGCCCCAACATGAATCACCACAAAACCAATTAAAAAACCAATTAGCAATAGTTGTCAAAACAATTAAATTGGCCCCACGTGAATCACCACAAAACCAATTAAAAAAACCAATTAGTGGTCTGTCAATCAATCAGTGATTCACTAATTATCATTTGCAAACACCCCTTGATATCTGTGAGTCAGCACTCAAATAACCCTCACCAATATTCACGGTCTGTCACGTGACATGTGACGTCATAAGCTCTCGACCAATCAGAAGCCGAGTTAGTGTCCTCTCATGGTACCCCCCATAACTACTGACTGATATAATGACCTTACATGTAGTAATTATAAATGTAGGTTAGGAAGTTGTTCAATTAGAATTTATTTAACTAAGCCAATATATTTCGGTAATGGCTACATATAATATTGAATGAACAACTACTAACAGTTTCCGGTTGCAAGTAGATATAACATTTTCACACAATGGAGATTAAGTCGAGTTGTGTCATGTCTTGAGTAAGCACTGAGCTAATGTAGGGTACACATAAGCTATCTTGATTGAGCTGAGAAGTGGCACTCAAGCATCGGATGGAATGGTGAAATTGGATGTGGACATCCGCTTCGGGCAGAAGCCCACTAGAAGATCACTACAGAGTTTACCACATGGCTTCATCACCTAAAAAGTGATTAGTTAATTGTGGTTACAAAATGTAATAGATGAAACTAGTCAAGCAGTAACAATAAGTAAATCCTTACCCACAATAACACAGCTAATGTTACATGGTAACAATAGATTAACAGTGATAAAGCCTGGTAGAGGATATTACATTAATTAAAATTGAGGTGATTATCTGCACAACCAGAAAAGAATTGGTAGACCTGTATGTGACTTTTATAGAAAGCAAACCATGTGATAACAGATTAATTATCAATGAATTCTTAGTGGAGTTTAGTTCTATTTTTCAATTAATTATTAAGTTGAGTTATTGAAATGTTTATATCATAGAGACAGTGTTGTTACACTGCAAATGTACAAGTCCACTGCAAAATCAGGAAATGTAGCTGATCAATCAGAATACTTAAATCAAAAGACCATACTTAAAAACAGGGAGTATAAAAATCACTTTTTTGTATTATCATCAAATGTAGTTTAATGAATATTGTACTGAGAGGAGACAATGAAGATGTCTCCAAAATGTTTTGAGGAAACTTCTTAGGAATAGTGAATTTGGTGAAAATTGGATCAACTTCATTCAACAATCATTTGCACTTACCTCTCAGTGGAATTTCAAAAAGCTATGATTGAATATGCGTCAATTTGGATACTAGAATGATTATCTTGTGAGATTGACAAAGCTGGGATTTTTTCTTTAATAATTGATGGATGTACTGATAGCTCAAGGGAACATCTTAGCATCTGTGTAAGATATATTGACATACTGGAGACAAAAAACAGTCGTTAATGAATGTTTCCTATGTTTCCAACTACTTAGAAGTAATGAACTTGATGCAAATTCCATTACAAAACAATTATTTCTGGAATTTGCAATCATGAATTGTGGATAAAAATTGATAAGAAAAATTGTCTAAGTTTTAGTTCTGATAATGCTTCAGTATTGTTGGGTGTCAAAAATGCATTCAGAGACAGGTGTGTGACTTACGCAATGAAAATTGTTTGTATATTCTTTGTTATGCCCATTACTTGAACTCAGTTTTGTTGGATGCAATATTTGCAATTCAAATCGTATCTGAATTTTTTATTGTTTTTTGCAGCTTGGATAATTTATTGATAATAATAAATAAGAAAACCATTTTCTTCAAAGTTCAATTTGAAGATTCACATTTGGAGAAAGCTTTAGTGTTGCCCTCTGTGTGTAAGCACAAGGGCTTTTGTGAACAGATAATAAGCATTGTACATAGTTGTTTCTCCCATGTTTTGAAAACACTTGACTGCATTTCAGATACTGATAAACAACTACACAAAACTGAAGCCAATGGTATTTTGCAAATTATAAAGCACCCACCATCTTTGTGTTGCTTTATCATCCTTGATGATATATTCACACAACTTGCTCCACTTTTCAAATCTCGTCAATCTGCAACAATGGATATTTCTAGTGCAACAACATTGGTGATACAGCACTATACTCCCCTATCAGATACTATTACCTCCATTGGTCAAAATTTTAATATCCATTCCTTCATTATCCTTTCCACTACTATTTTCGCCATTGTGGAATCCAATGGGGTCATTCTCGCATACTTTGTGAAATTATCCACTATTACCAAAATATATTGATATCCTTCATCATCTTGTGACAATTTTTCCAAATCAGCATGTACTATTTGGTTCAGTGCAGTTGCTATAATTTTTTCTAATGGTGCAGTTTGTCGCAGAAAATGACTTTTATTATTCAACAAACATGTGGTACATTTATTTATCACTCCACAACTTTTTGAATTCCTATTGTTATAAACCTTGCGTTAAAAGTTTGTTCTGTTTGAATTATTCCAATGTGGCCTTTCTCATGAATTTTCTTTACCAAATCCCTTTTGTAATATTCTGGGATCACTATTCTAAGTGTCTTCCCTTGTACATATAGTAAGCCATTTTCATTTACCTTCCACTTATACCTTTGGTAATAACTACTTGCTTCTTTACTTAATTGTTTATTTGCATTTTCCAACTTCTCTCTAATTTCTATCATTACCATATCCATTTTTTGTTTCTGAACAATTTCGTTTTCTTCTATTTCTTCTTTAATTATTATGCGCATTATTGCTTGACCTTTCTTATCTGCATTAATTTCTGGCAATTCTTTGTATTCATTATGTGGTAAAAAATCAAATTTTTTCTTTTCTCCTTCCTGTTTTTCCACATCTCTCTGATACTCCAGCAATGCCATCCAGAAATCAGCATTTTTGTGTAATGTGCCATTTCTATGTTCTATTGTAAATCTGAACTCATTCAAATATTCCATCCAACGTGATACAATTGACAATTTGTCACATGAAAATTTTTTCAGCCACGCCAAACCACTATTGTTGGTTCATACTTTAAATCTCTGCCCAATCAGAAGCTATCAAAATTTCTTTATACTCTCCACCAACACTAGCATCTCTAACTTCGTTGAACTGTAATTCTCTTCACTGGTTTTTAAGTGCCTGCTAAAGAATTGTATTGGGACTTCTCTGCTGTTTTCATTTGCTCTTAGCATGCCCCTATTGCTACGTTACTTGCGTCACAATCCAAGATGAATTCTTCTTGGTAATCTGGTGTGTTCAATGACGGCATTTTATTGAGTTTGTTTTTTATGTTCTATAATTGTTCTTCTTCTTTCCATGTCCACTCAAATGGTTTTGACTTCTTTAGTAGCACTGTTATCTTATTTGTTTTTTGGGCTATTTTTGGTATAAATGATCTGTAATAATTAATGAAACCCATTATTCTTTGCACATCTTTTTTCGTTTTTGGACTTTTGATGTTTAGAATCATTACTTTTGCATTATTTTTAATTTTGATTTTACCTTGTTGTATTTGTCTTCCTAAAAACACAACTTTGGTTTTTAAGATCTCACATTTTTTCCATTTACTCACAATCCCGCATTATATAGAATTGTCAATGTTCTATCTATCTTCTCCAAATGCTCTTTTATAGTGTCAATTGCAATTAATATATCATCTATGTACACGCATATTCCTTCCTCCATTTTCTTATTATTTTGTTTCAGTACCTTCATTACATATCATTGGAATGTCACTGGCACATTACAGAGTCCAAAAGCCATGTACATCCACTCAAATAATCCATATGGCATTATGAACGCTGTTTTTTGATGTCTTTTGGTTCCATCAGCACCTGCCAATAGGCTTTACATAGATTGATACACAATAAGTATTTATTTTTTGTCGACTCATAAATCATATCATCTATCCTTGATAAGGGATAAGCATCTTTCTTCGTCACATCATTTAGCTTTCTGAAGTCTATGCACAACCTATATTTATCACCTTGTTTCACAAAGACAGTTGGTGATGCATAGGGGCTTTCATTTGGCCTTATAATCTTATTATCAATTAACTCATTCAAGATCATGGTGTAATTTTCTTTCAAGTTCTCCAGTACTCTTCTACAGGGTAATCTTATTGGTTCATCTGTTGTGGTAAATATCTTATGCGTCTCTCCAATTGCCTTTCCTACACTGATTTCACCAAAGTTAAATATTTTATTATGCTTGTTCAGAATTCTTATCAGCTCTCTTTTTTCTTCATTATTCAAATGTTGATATTCTTCTTCTTTAATTTCTGGTATCTGAAATATTTGCACGTCCTTTTTTGTTATTATGTTGATTGTTTTATTCACCATCTGCTTTTTGGACTTCACTAGTTTTCCTTTTATAGTCACCTTCTCTCTGTTTATGTTGACTATGTGATTTGTCACGTTTAACACTGGTATCCATCCTCTGCCTTCTCTTATCATACATAAACTTGATGGGATTGACAATTTTTTCGTGTTTATTCCCTCTTGATTATATATCATTATCTCTGTATTTATTTTGTCCACTGTTTCAATTTCACACATCTTCCAGTTGTTTGGCAATATTCTCTGTATCAACTTAAACAGTATTGTATCATCCACATTTTGATCTTAATAGGTTGTTACTACCTCCTCTTGTACCATTATCATTCTATTATTGTAATCTATGATACACTTATTTTCCGTTAAAAATCATTTCCAAGTATAACTTCATATGGTAGTTGGTTTTTCTCAGTATTGATGACTGTAAATGTTTGTTGAAATGTCGTATTTGCTACTCATATTGGTATATTTTCCAACTTACCTTTCACATCTATGTAATCTCCTGATGCGTTTATCAATCTATTTTTCTTGTTATTTAATTGCTTTCTCTGAAACCCAACTTTCATTGCATATTCATCAGTTATTATTGATATAACTGCTCCCATATCCACTGTCGTGTCTACCATTACTCTGTTAATCACAACTGTTATTGTGTTCATTTTTAGTAGATCAGTTACTATTAATACGGGTGCTCGTTTTATTGGAGACAGCGCTCCCTCTAGTTTAAATTTTCTATTTCCGTCGATTCCACTTCTTCCTCTTCCTTTTGTTCTTCTTCATTTTCCATTAACTCCTCTTCATCAAAATATGCGTCCTCCTCTTCTATCCAATTGATTTGCCACTTGCAAAATTTTTTTCTATGCCCTTTATTGCCACACATCTGAAATTTCAAGTCTTTTCTTTTTATTTGTTTTATTTTGCCTTCCTTTAACTTTATTTTCACCAGTTCCTCTCCTGATTTCTTGATTATTGGCTTACTTGTTGGTTTGTTAAACATCAGCATCATACGATTTATTATTATTTTCCCAATTGTTGATTTTTCGTTAATCCTCACATTACTTTCCATTGTAATTTGTATTGCAAGTCCCTTCCTGATCATTCTATCCAACAAGTCATCTGCATCACATTTAATTTGGAATTGTGTTCATATTGCCTCTGATAAACCTTTGCTAATATGTGCAAATAAATCATACTTTGAATACCTTTGTTCTCTGGAACTAAGTTTCAACAATCTTTCTACTTGAGACATATAGTTTTGTAGGTCATCCCTGCTATTCATTTTTATTCCATTCAACAACATTCTGTACTGACTCTTAAAACTTTCATTGTTGTAATATTGTTGATATTCCCCTATCAGTTTCTTATAATTCATTTTGATTTGTGTCTCCAGTACTAAGTAATGTTGATATGCAGCACCACTTAGGTATAGTGGGAATCTTGCTGCTGCTCTTTGTTGCGTTACTTTCCTTTCCTTCATGCTCATTTCAAAAATTTCTAACCATTCATTAAATGTGGGTGAATAGTTGTCCACTCTTCCTGTAAATTTGGGTAATATTGCTTTACATACTGATGTCTCATTATAATCATCTTCTGATAATATAGTGTTTTGAAATATTGGTTTATTTTCTATCAGTTTTTCACAATTTTCTTTGACTTGTTTTGTCACGTTTTCCACTAACTTTGCTATAAATTCTTCTTCAGTTTGTGTATTTTTATAATCTTCTACCATTGCTTCCATCTGCGGTATTGCTGCATTTAGCTTGTGTGGTTTTTCCACTACAACTTTTTCTATCATTTTTATCTCTCCTTTCTTTAGTTCAATTAAACGTAATTCGTCTTTTAAGTTATCAATTTCCAATTGTTTAACTATATTCTCTTCTCGTAAACTTACATTCTCCTCATGCAACTCTGTCATCATTTTCTGTAATCGTTCACTTTGAACCTTTATTTCTTTGTTCACCTCTGTCAACTTTTCGATCTGTTGTTGAAACAAATTTCTTTGCTCTGTCAACCAAATACTTGCGTCTTCTTTTATTTCATCTATCAACCTTTCTTTTTCAACATTTTTTATCTCCACCTCTATCATTCTTTTAATTAATTGTTCTATTCATTTAGTCAACTCTTTTCTTTCCATTGTATTGTTGTCAATAATTTCCATTAACTGAACTATTGTGAGTTCATTAGTCAATTCCACTGGTTGTAATACCTGCTCTGTTGGGGATTGTTCTCTTTTGGGGGACATAATTACATCTTGTGTCTAGGGTGTGTTCCTCATCTGAGGAGTTCTTTGAGTTCTGGGTTTACTCTTAGTTTTTTTCTTTGAATGTACCATTTTTCATTTTAGCTTTGAGTATTCTTTTGGTTGGTCCCTTTCTAGATGCGGCCATGAATAAAAGGGAAAGTTGGTAGTTCAGTCTACTGGTAATTACATATAACGAAATCACTATAATCCAATACAAACTAGTCATGAAATTTCCTATGAGGGCTAACTGAAATATCACAATATAATAATACAAACAACGATTGATAGGAAAGCTATAACAAGTAAAAACCCTTATCCTTATACCTAACCTAAAAGCACAATGGGTAGCACTGGCTACTTGCTGCACAGCCGTTTGAATGGCGAACAAGTTAATGTTAGGTGCAAACCCATTACAAGCTCCCATTAAATGAAGTTGTGGACCACCATCTCAAATACCCTAGTGCTCAACTGTTTAGCTTTCCATGATAATTAATAAATAAACCTGACAAAGAAAAGCAAATAAATCCAATGAATTTAAGTCATCATCAAAATAATAAACTGCACCACTTTTATACTTGAAACTATTAAACACTCAAATATTTGGCTAGTACCTGTTAAATCTAAGTTGTTAACAATTTTTGATTTTCTGATTTTCCTTGATCTGCGGATTTAAGCATTAATTAGCGTTTGTGACTTCAGCCTTTTACCATTTGTCAAATATACTGCCAAATTACTATTAATTAATATGAAAATACTGCTTCATAATTTTACAAATGAATTAACTAATCATAATCATGTGTGTACAATAAATATTTATTTCAAAATTTAGTCTTAGTTCTTTCCTCTAATTCCCTCAACTTAACAACATGATTGGATTGTGTTACACTATGTACATTGGTGTAAAGCATGGTTTAATATTAGATAACTGGCTGAACAAGAATGGAAGAACATCGCAATGCTATGTACAGCTTTAATTGTTTTACCAACAGATGTTTTGATTTTCAATACATCCTTTACAACCAGGTTTAGATGATGATCAATGCAGCCCATCCAGGGAACTCCAAGCTTATCAATTACTGCCTTTGGTATTGCAGCAGTCATGTCTTTTGTAGCACATATTATAGATTTACATTTGATGTTGTATTTGTCAAGAACTCACTTGTTCATAGTTCCAATAAGTAGTAAGTGATCAGGGCAATGCAGTCTCATTGAGACACCCTGAAGTTCTCATAACATCTATGACTATTTGCCATTTGTAAATGGACGGATTCTATTGGACACCATCTAGTGATGAAATATTTTTATCAAAGCTAAAATGAACAGATTAATTTTTTTGACAATGTGTTCAAATCAAAGTGGGAATTTTTGATTTCTAGGATTTAGGCAAACTGATATTTCTGATGACAAATTTTGCTTAAGGCACATATGTTGTAACAATGTTTAAAAATGCAACACTATGTTTTAAAGAAAATAATTCATAGATCCAAAACCCAAATATTTCAAATGAAAAAATAATGTGTTAATTGCATTAGAGTGTGTTTCCAAATGCAACAAATCAGAATTTACTAAGAAACAGGTACATGCTGTTTGGTTACAAATTTCATTATAAATGCAGTGCAAAAGTTTATTTGATTGATGAAGTAAATTACTTTGGATATATTTTTTAACAGATTTGATCACTAATACAAAGAGAAAACTAAGCATTGGGGCACACAAGTAGTACTTAGAAACCCCAAAGTCATTTATTGCGATTTGTTTCTGGCTGCACCTTTCCTTCTACTTTGTTGTTTGGCAGATGACCTGATTATGAAAGTGTGCTTGTAGGTTAGGTCTACTGATAGGAGTTTCTTTACCATTTAGCTTTCCTAATAATCCACTCACACTTATAACAATTGCAATGAAACAGCTGGATAGCTACTAGGTTATTACACTACACTGCATAAACCACTGTCACAGCCATTATCATAGTAATTGATTATTGCTGCAAGATGCTGATTGATTTTTGATTGTATGGTTCAGCTTCAGATTTCAGCCCTGTCATCCACTGCTGTGGATCTAAAATGAGTTTTCATTATTATGCTGGTTACAATTAATAGATTAAATGAAAACTACTAATTAATCAGTAAGTAGAACAATTTTTGGAGTCAAACTGCCTTATGAGAGAACATTTGGGCCTAGAGAAAGTGAAGATATAGCTAACTTAAGTCTGTCTCAGCCTGGTGCAGATTCTAAAGAAGTGTATTATAAAATACATGAATTGGAATTATTACCTCATGTATTACCTCATTGAGAATCTAAAAAATTGTTATGACCCAACAATATGGCATTTAGATGCATTAACTGTGTTTAGATATATCAAAGATTAAGGGAGGTCAATAAGAACAGTCAGAAGAAGAGAGGACTGCCAATCACAGACAAGGAATGTGTTGAATACATTAAGAGAAGCAACAGCACTCAAAAAATCTGGAAGTGAGGATACAAAGAAACCTCTTCAGAAAAAAGGAAGATATGAGAGCAGAGACTCATTGCAGCAGGGCAAATGAAAATGCTCTGAAACCAATAGGGAAATAGAGAATTAATCATTCATACATGACTGCTATGCTGACAACACACAAAAATGTGCAAAGTAACTTAAAGCTGGGAGTAAAATGTTTGAACTCATGACTGTGCCCAGTCATAAGCTTAAAGATGGGTGTCAGTACATGAGCAGTGCCTCTGATATGAGATCTAACTGAACACAAGTACACCTACAGCACAATTAAGAGAATTTGAGAAATACACTGAAATAAAAGTTGTGAACAGAAGTCAATACATTCAAGAGAGTGTGCAGCCAAAATGAAAACGGCACACAAAGGAACTGAAGTACTGCACTGCTATTTTATGGCCACACTGAGAATCACAGAGAATGTTCATGGGAACCTATACTCTAGAACATGTGATGCAATCATACAGAACTATACTAAAATGAGAATGAACATTACTAACATACAACTTGTATTAGATGTGGAGCATAGACCCAAAGTGAATGCAATAATCAGCCATAAATACTAATTGGATAAAATATTGCCAAGATCATACTTCTGAAGCACAGGGCATGTTTTATATGTGAAATATGTTTCACAGAAATTAATGATTAAATGGAAAATGCTAGTGAAGGCAGAACAAGTGAATTTGGAAGTAGACAACCTTCACATTATACACAAAATTCACAAAAAACCTAGCAAAAGTAATTGATAAGATGGTCATGGTTGAAAACATAGAAGAAGTATATCTGATAATAATGAGTAGCGGGGAAGATAGAACCTCACCCACATTCCTCCAGGAAATGACAGAATGCACAGAAGACATATTCAAAATAGTCAACAGCCAGTCACAGCAGACAATGTTGAGTTGATATTAGTGGACCTGAACCTCGATCACTGGGCACCAACATGCAGACAAATGGTAAAATCCAAAATAGCACTAGACATGTTCATGCAGGTCCAGATAATAGAGGCCTTTTGATATAATGGAGATCTGGAAGAGATAACAGACGTGAACATAAGATGTAGTCTAAATCTGGGAAAAGAGTTTTCAAAGAGCTGCAACAAGTATGGCAAAGCATGAAAGCAGACAAACCAACAGAAGAAGACTGGCCAAAAATAGAAATTATATCCCCTACAGGGATATATCATGAATCAGTACAAAGGATGCTCAAACAGATTGAATGGAGCTGGAAACTGTAGGCAGAGGTTATATTCAAGACCTAAATTATCCCATAATCAAATATAAGCCTGCAGTGTGGTTTATGGCAGCATTCCTGACAGAAGATGATGATCTTAGAGCTCTGATAAAAATGAAAATGACGATAGGAATAGCCAGCAACAGGAGCAATGAAGTTGCATTTTCACTGATTGTACTGAACATAAAATTCTTGCTACTGGCAAAATGAAGGCCAGTACATCCCTAGTTAAGAGCAGGAAGGTGATGGCTCAAAACAAAACAACAAATCACTCATATGTAAGATGTTGATAATCAAAATTGCAAACAAGTTAGGCATGATGAAACTACTAATTACTTATGTACTTCTATCTATTGAGAAAACAAGAGCATCTTCATTCTATTTATGTCTCTCGCCAAATGTTTTTTAAAAACCTCATCATGACAGCGTTTCCAAACATAAACTTTTGAAATTTTGCAGCGTAGTGTCTCGTTAATTTACTTACTTCCATGGTAAATATATTTAAGTTAAAATGAATACTGCCTAGCAATAGGCAAAAAATAGATTTTTTGAGGGATAAAGTGCGATTCCTGCTAAATGCCTTAGAAATTTTGGACTGTTTCCACAAATCTAAGCTTTTTATATTTTCCAAAGCAAAAAGCGAGAAATATATATATATATATATATATATATATAT
>CABFPE010000204.1:529609-544503 GCA_900660155.1 Hofstenia miamia | reverse complement strand
ACGAAAAGATATATTCCTTCATTTTAACACATTATTCAGTTTTCACAATGATTCAAGTGGTGACGGTTGAATTCATTCAATAATGTAAGTTATTTTTGTATTTTAAAAAGTCAATATTTTTAACTTTGTCTCATGTGATTACCAAATAATATAAAAATTTCATAATTTTTGTACACATTTAATAATCTTGCTCAAAAAGACAAAAAAAATCACCAAAAGGAAAATTAAATATTCCCAAAGGCAAGTACTTTTGTTCAAAAGGACAAAAAAATCACCAAAAGGAAAATTAAATATTCCCAAAGGCAAGTAATTTTGTTTGAAAGGACAAAAAAAATCACCAAAAGGAAAATTAAATATTCCCAAAGGCAAGTAATTTTTTTCAAAAAGACAAAACAAATCACCAAAAGGAAAATGAAAATTTTAGACTCTCAAATAGTAGAAAAATACTTGGAAATCCATTATATATTGGCATTCTCTCTAATGCTATGCCTTTGAAACTCTAACAAAATTGGATTTATTATCAAAAATTCTCAATCTCTATATGATTTTAAAACGTTTAATGGGTAAATGTATTTTAAATGTGTTAGTCTTTTTGTAATTAAAAATGTTTTGCGAGTTTCATGACATCTAATTGATTTGGTTTTGAAATGGCGCTATGTATTCATTTGCGATTATCAAAATTTACTCGTTGACTGAAACAATGCGAATGTTAACGTTTTAACATTGTAAAGCTGTGTATAGCATTGAAAGCGTTTTGTTTTTAGTTTAGAAATTTTTGAGATTCATTTTCCACTTTGTAGATCAATACATAAATGCACATGTTAGGAATAATATTATCAACGATTTTTATATTCTTTTTTAAGGTTTATACAATACGTGTGTTATTATCTAATTTTCTCAGAATTCTGCATCTCATGAGCGTTTGAAAATTCATACAATTTATTATTTTGAAAAGCAAGAAAAATGATAATTTTTTACTTAATGCACTTTGTGTCAAGCCGAGGTATTTATTTGTTGCGAGATTTTGTTCTTTCAGTTGGCATCTCATAAATGTTTAATACTATTTGGGAAAGCAAACAAATTTTTATTATGTAAAGACTAATAAATATATCATTTTTTAACCACATACACTTTCTGTGAAACAATTCAAACCTTTGTTAAACATTGATTGTATTCAGCGTATTGAAATATTTATTTTTATAAATAAAATCTGTATATATATATCTGTATAAAGTAAAATCTGAATTTACAATAAAAATTACTCGTATTTTTGTGCATTAACGTTTTTCTCACTCATTCTTGAAAGTTTATACTAATAACGTCATGAAATTTTCATTTTGTTTAATGATGAAAAGATATCTTAATTTTAACATAATATTCAGTTTCTTACAATGTTTTTGACTAATTTGATCAGTTGAATTCATGTATACAAATGGAAAAATTAAATGTATATCAGTACTGAAAGAATGGATTGACGTCTACAAACGTAGAAAAGTCATAAGCCATGTAGACTCAAAGAAAGGAAAAACGTCGGAAAAAAAATGTAAGTCTACAAATGTGAAATCGTCAGAAAAGAAATGTAAGTCATAAACGTGAAAATATGTTGGAAAATAAATGTAAATCACAATCGTGGAAAAGTCGTATACCGGGTATTTATTTAATTCTTAATATAAAAGACATCAATAAAATTTTAAAATTTAAGCAATTTCTTATAATATTAAATTTATATTTTTAAACGTTTTGTATATATGTGTATCAATAAACGCTAACAATCAATTTACGATACTAATAACAAAACATGTTATCAACAATCTTGAAATGTTTCATATAAAAATTCCTACTTGCAAATATTTTATTCTTGAATTCATTTTTATAATTGTAAAGGGATTTCATGTTTGTTACATTTTAAACAATAGACTGCAAACAAACGTGTTTATTTTTGCCGTCTGTGAAACAGGTATTTTTCTCAATAAACACATAAGATTGAAGATTAACATTATCTCTGTAATCACAACAATACACTGCGCGTTGGATTGATTTTGTCTGCATATCAAGTGAAGCCTCTTTGATTTATTACCTTGTCTCACACAGCAATCCAATTGACGATGTGTTTCGTTTGTACGCCATGCTTGAAAAACAGTTCAATGTAATCTCAAATAAAATTTCACATTGCTGAAACAAAGACAGCTACTCTGAAAGATTTCAAACTTTTCGGTAAGCTATTTTATAATTAAATCTCAGATATTGTTTTGATTCTTAACACTTTTTACAATATGATCTCTAGTTAGTTTTACCGATATTTCTTTTTAAACGGAATCAATTTTATTTTAATAAATTGCTGCGAATTTGCTGTCTGATGCCAATTTATTATAGACTTTATCATAAATAGAAACATTGCTTGTTTTATAATTTTTAATTGAATTAGTTTAAACGAGTAATTGTCATGTGTTTTTTATTGTAAATGTCATCTCGTTTTTAATAACAACTTGTTTATTAACCATTAATTTAGATGCGACCGTGTGAAATATGTGTAAATACACATTACGCTTGTTTCTTAAAGCATTGCCATCTCAACAATGATGATAAACTAACACTACAATATACAAATTTAAAAGTATGATATATATGGTCATTATAAGCAAAGTGTAGAATAAATTACATTTTTGTCTTGTCTTAAACACGTATGTGGGTTTTACCACGTACGTTTATTAAATATTATTATTAATATTTATTTTTACTTGGAAATATTTTTCGATTCCACTTTTTAAACAAGTATGTAAATTATTTTTACTTGGAAATATTTTTCGATTCCACTTTTTAAACAATTTTGTAAATTATTTTTACTTGGAAATATTTTTCGATTCCACTTTTTAAACAAGTATGTAAATGTGGGAAATTAATACATGTAAACTAAAAAGTAAAACTAAAAAAGTAAAAAAAAATGCAAAATAAATTAGGCTACATAAATAACGCAAAACTTGTAAAAGTACATTCATGACGTCAGTAAAAGAAAGTAAAACTAAAAAAGTAAAAAAATGCAAACTAAATTAGGCCACATAAATAACACAAAAACTAGTAAAAGTACATGCATGACGTCAGCAAAACACCCCCGGCAATATCCACGACGCCTCAGGTCAAAGACCAACCCTCTCGACCAATCAGAAAAAAGTGAGAAGGGCTTCTAGTCACCTCTCGACCAATCAGAAAAAGTGAGAAGGGCTTCTGCCCACCTCTCGACCAATCAGAAAAAAGTGAGAAGGGCTTCTGCCCAATTAATACTACTAATAACAGCAACCCAAATATACCATTACACATAAGAGTAAACAAGAAATGTTTAGTGATCTAACATGTGTATGGTAATTGAACAGAAATACTGTGTATAAAGCAGAAAAATATTTAAACTAAAAAATACAAAGTAGACAATTTAAATAATGTAGAAATTGCAAATTGAAATTACTTTCTAATTTTGTAATTATCATAGTCAAATTCCAAAATGATGTCATTATTCCACATTAAGCAAGTGACTAAATTGACACTTTAAAAATTTTTGCATGTCCATAATACCTTACTATCATATCAATAACCATCACTTTTTTCTGAAAATGTTTTTTCTTTCCTAATAACAGTTTTAACCAAAAAATTTTAAATAGTGTTTAAGTAGGATAAATTGTCAAATTTTATTTTATCTTTAAGTAATGTCTAGAAAATATTTATCATTTTTACTATTGCAATAATGTAGAATCAGTGACATGGTCAAGGGTGACATCAAACCCACGAACTTAATAGTTAGTAGAAGTTTGCTTCAATTTACAGACTCCTCATTGACTTATCACAGATTCCAAAACATTGTCGGAACTTAATTAACTTTAAAGCATTGATAATTTGTTTCAGTAACAAAGATATGTTTAGATTCCAAGCATGCAGCAATCCAAGGCAATATAAACCTCTATTATCTAAAACAACTGATTCACCTGGCACAATGCCAACAAGAAACAGAAGAAGTATAAATTGGTGCTGCTCTATTTGTCTCTAATTGAAATTTCTATCTCACTTAATAAATCAATTTTTTTGCATTTGTTCTCAGCCTAGATATAAATAACATGTAATTGCCATGTATTTGTGCAAGCCAACACAGTGTAATTCTTAAGTACATGTAGATGTTGAAATTCCAAGCAGAAGTTCTTATAGCCTATACAAAACCATAGCTGTAACTTAAGTCAGTCCGCTATTTAAGGGAACCTAGAATCGTTCCCATGATGGATCCAAACCACTATTAAACACAACTCATTTAGCTTGACATTGTATTAAACAATTAAACTATAATAGAAAATCAATATAAGAATTGTGAAAAAATGTCTTTATCAATCATTACAATGAAATGGAATCTATTTATTGTTACTTGAAAAAGTACCTGTTGATTTCAAAATTTAAATCTATCATCTGCCAATATGATGGCTAAAAATAATGGAAGTGACTTCACCTCCTTCATTTGGTTAAAAAACAATAGTATTGACAAATACTAATTCGTAATTAATTGCACTGATATTTCTTGGTTGCAATATACAAACTAATTTAAGATGATAATAAATTTCATAATACATTCATAATCATATTCAAATTCAATCTTAATTTCCTTTTATTGACTTTCATCCTTAGCAGCTTATATTTGTTTGGATGATGCTACACTAAGAGAAAGTTTTGATTAAACAATATTTAATTTAAAACCACAAATTATTACACTGAGAAATGTAATGTAGTCAATTAACCTGTTAACACCTGCACAGTGTTGCTGAGATTGAGTCAGCAACATCTCTGTAAGGAAGACACAGCAACCTCAACAAAGTGCCATTATTCATTCATATTTAGCTCAACTTCATATTATAGATATGTTTAGTTATATATGATAGGGAACTAACAATTTAGCAAAACACAGTGCTGATGATTGTAAACTATTGAAACAAATACTGTCAAAGGATAGTCACTTTAGATGATATTTGTGGTAAATATTGATAGTAACAGATTTCACATGGTGTGACAGAATAGGAGCTTAAAGCTATTCTCTTCTAGCCTCAAAAACAGCAAAGTTAGAAAGGTGTGAGCTTAAAAGTGCCTTCTCTAACAAAGAATAGACTGCAATATAATTTAGAATTATTTTTAGTAGCATTAAATTTGTAAATTTATCATAATCAATTGTAAATATTGCAAAAAAATATGTTTGGCCAGAAGTCATTTGCTTGGCTTTTGACCAAAAATGAGCCTTAACAGACATTTAAAAATTTGAAATAATCACCTAACTGAAAAAAATACTAGTGAATGACCTGTAATTGATTTTAGTGTTTTTATTGTACCACCAAATTATTGTTTACCCAAAAATCTGAAGCTGTAAAGATTTAATTTTCAAAAAACATTTAGTGGATACTTATTTATTCAGATACTTAAATGAGTTCAAGTAGCTAAATATATTCATGGCAATTGTAGTGGTGTGATAACATGATGGACATTGATGCCCATGTGTTTCACAAAGGAAGATTAGTTCATTGGTGATTGTCAAAGAAGGATTACTGGATATTTGTTAACTGATATTAATTTAGTATTAAATAACTTAGTAAGGAAATGAATTCCATATTTAAAATATCTAAAGTTCATTTACACTTGAATTTTTAATTGATCTTATTTCACTCAGTGTACAATGCATTAACTCTGTTTATTAATTTGACAATCAGATTAAACACAAACATCAGAGAGAGGAGGAGAGAGAGAGGGAGAGAGAGAGGGATGAAAATTGAACTGCTTCAGCAAGAGCCATTTATGTCAGCAGCATGTGTTAAACCTAAACATAACAATGTCAGTTTATAAGCATGATGTGGATAAATTACAGATATATGTGGTTATAAGTACAATATACTTACAGTTTAGGGGTCAGTGCTACTGATGATTAATTGGATGAAATTGTTACTTTCAAGAACAGTTGTTTATAATGGAAATAAATAGAGCTTTCAACAAGGGTACATGATTTCACAATGGCAACCATGACATGCTTAGGAAGAATGGACAATAGACAATTTTTACAATAACAAGTGAAGTCAATGGACAGAGACCCTCCTCAAGAAAATTAGTGACAACAATGCATAAATGGAAAGACTCTGTAACCATATGAAATGCAACAATAAAATCATTTCTGTGTTCCCTGAAAATGAAACAATGAATATCAAAATACACCAGATAATAGTAACTAACAGTAACTAACCACCAAAATGAAGCACAATGTAAATACCTGAAGTAGAAACTTGAGAAACCAAAAAAACAAAAGCACCCTTATGACAAAATATACCTAGAAAGTGTCCTATATCAGTACCAGCTAGATGCAACAATGGCCGCCCCCAAATTATTGACCCCTGAACCAATGACACAGTCACCAAAGGAGACAGCACTCATATCAAAACTACCCCAACCATCACCAGTAGAATTGATAGCATCAGTCAATATTGGAGAACTCAAAGAAACTGCAAAGAGATTGTGGATCAAGATAACCTCACTCACAAAACAATTCAAGAGTAAATATAAATTTATAAAATGCCAACAAAGACTCGAGGTGCAGGAAAGTATTGTGAAACATGGTGATATCATATGCATAGAAATTGAACAAATAAAAGAAATAGTCATGAAATTGAAACCAAGGAAGAAGATACATGCAAATAACAAGAACAATATAACAACCTAATGGCAGCCAAATACAAGGCCATTGTAAGAAGACAAACTGAAGAAATTGAACATATCTAACAAAAAATGGACATGTTAACACAGGAAAATGAGTTGCTGGAAGGACAAAATTAGATTGTTTAGGCTAGAAGCAGAACAAAAACGTAAAAAAAACAGATTGCAAGAGCAGATCATACACAGCATGAGGACAAGTCAGTAATAATGACAACTGATCAAACATTCTAAAAAGAAGCATGAGCCCAGTTAGAGGAACCAAAAGTATGTTGACCAAAATACAGTTATGATCAGCTTGACATGGAGGAAACTGAAACAGAATTGGTAGGTAGATTGAGTACACTGATCACAAAAAAGCTACAACCAGAAACAAAATCAGAACAAAACCATGATTGATGGAATTGATACTAAGCATAACAAGGCAACACAATATAGTGCAATGTAGAGCAATATTAATGAGATTCATCAGAAAAATAAACTCCTTTGTATCTAACTTTCATGAATGGCTGTCAATATTCAAGCTGAATATGCAAGATCAAAAAGTAAGCCAAGAGACAGCAGCAGCAAATTTCCCCCTTTATTTTTATGGGGCAGCCTATCAACATTATTTGATGCTAAACAATACCATAAAATGCAGCAATGAACTATTAATTGGAGACTTCAAGTCCTATTATAATGTTGAAAGCTTTAATAGCTAATATAAATTGATACTGCAGAAACTCCACCGCAACAGATTTGATGACTTATGTGAATACATGCAGCAAGTAAAGTTCATTCAAAAACTCATTTTTGGAAAACTCATACAACAAATACAACCTTGTTTCACATATGTGCAAAGTGCTACCTGATGACCACAAATGAGTATTCTAATGCTAAAATGGTAAATTGTATTAAATATGATCAAAACATACAAAGTACAGATTGAAATAGTAAAAAAACCTATGCAACATTAATCTAAGAATTGCTAAGATAATGAAATTTAAAGAGGTTATATCTCTTTTTTATCTCCTTTTTCAAAGCTTTTTTAAAAAATCTTTCTTGTGTGTTAGATAGTTTAAGTACTGTTCTTTCAAAAAATATAACTAGATCTGTGTAATTGTATAAAATACATTTAAAGTTTTGTTTTTCATAAATTTACACCTTACTAATGCCTTTGCAATATGTTTCAACTTCAAAATTTCATAAATTATTCCTTATAAATTAGCATTAGGAATTTTTTCTTTAAGTGTATGTTTATTAGAACCTATATATCTGCTTGTTTTAGGAACAATGTAAATAGATTGAAACTTTTAAAGTGAATGTTCTGGTTTTGACACTTTGGGAGGTGTTGTTGATGTTTCTGACATCATAACTTTGTGAGTTTTTATTGTAGAATGTTGACACTTGGCATTTTTACTCTTTATAGCTTTATTTAGTGTCTAGCATTCTTTATTTTTTGATAATTTGTATTGTTAATGAAAAAATCACAAATTTCAGTAAAATATACCTGCAAAAAACCTAAAATAATTCAAATTTTTAATTTGAACCACTAATTTTTTTAAAAAACTAATTTTTTGAAAAGTTAATAGTGTAAGGCAGTAGATGAGGTTGTACGTTCTTAAAAATATTTAGTTTACTGAATTGGGATCATTCGTTATGTTGAGATTTGATATTTGTGATGCTTAGCAATTAAGAACTAATTAGTGGTCGCCATATTGGATAACTATGTTAATTTGCCACGGTATTCTGAAAATACTAAAAAAATACCACAATATTTTGCCTAACATTTTAATCGCTTTGTAGTTTAGGAGTATATGTACTGAGATAATTCATAACATATTAAGGAATAATCGCATAATTTTTATGTATGTCAATTTATATTCTCACAACAATACCGTGGTACTTTGAGTGACACTGAACTAAATCGACACCAAAATTTTTATACTGCGAAATCATACTCAGCCCCTGGTTGAGATAGTGTTTACAAACAGAAAGAACAAAAACGTTTGTCTTGTGAAATCGGTTTAACTACTTCACATTTTATTAACTGTTTTAAAACAATTGGAGGCAGAATTAGAATTAGGATATTTCTTGGAGTTACATTTAAATATTTTTCAATTTTGACTTATTTTTGTATGACTTTGTAAGAATAAGTAGTCATGTAAAAATGTAAGAAATAAACACAATATAATGGTATCTTCAAATATATATAGCCACATTGTACATACTAACTACAAACATATTATTCCTGATGTCTTAATAGAAGTTTAACAGTCATAATGAACCTACAATTTGCACTTACGCATGCCGATTTAGAATTAGGGAAATACGCAGTCTTACCCTTCTGAATTTATGTATGTAATGTATTAAATGTAAGAGAACAAATAAATTTTCAATATTAACCTCGTCGCCGGTAGTGTACTCTTTTGAGTATTGGTCCGCAATAAGTTTTGCCACTAAATTTAGTAAACGTATGTTATTCTATTTTAGTGCATTCTTTGCTACAACATGTTAAGCATTTTCTATAGAAAATTTTGATTGCACAAAAGTCATGTCAAAATGTTCAAGACAAACAATCAAGATATTATTAATTTCAAGCATTAATATTGCAAGTATATAGAAATACTTATGTAAATATAATGTGATTGGCATTGTATTAAACATATATATACTTTCTATGTTCAATTGCTAACATGTGGCAGTCTAATAAGTTAAAATATATGTGTACTCAAAAGAGTACATTGACGCTGTGTTATGCAAAAAGTTATATAATACAAAACAAAGATCTACAAATCTTGTGATATTATTTTTTGCTTAACTTATCTGAAACACTTATAAAGGGCGCATTTATTCAAAAACGACAAGAACATAAACTTTCAACGCATACTTCTTAAGCAATGAAACGAAAAGCAATCCAGCCTCTTCCTATTGATGAACATTATTATGATAAATTTGACCACTGGCCTCAAAATATCACTGAAAAGCAAATTCAATGCCATAATCCTGGTTGCTCTTGACGAATCTGTTTCAAATGCAGCAAATGCGATGTTTTTCTTTGTGTTTATTATGATCCAAGTAGCTTTTTTGTTTTCCATAATTGATGATTTTATTTTTATTATCTGTTAATATTATGAGTTTAGTTCTTGTCAACTGTTTTGATGTATAAAAGTGGTTGCATACCTTCTTAAATGAAGTACAATATGAAAAATAGCAGTAATGTAAGGTAACCATATATTATCCAATTTTGCATTTTTTCATTATTTGGTAATTTTACAGTCAATGTACTCAAAAGAGTACACATAAATAATATTAAAACTATGGTATCAATAACCTAGCAATTTTGGCTATTCTATGGCATTGGTTTTTTATTAATATATTCATAGAAATCTGTTAATTTAGTTTAATATGTGATGTTGTGCCTCCGACGAGGTTAAAGCAGTGTAATTTCCTAGTAAAGATACTCTCAAAATTTTGTGTCAGTCATTTTTCTTAGTTATTTTGCTTGTGTTTTTCATTATCTGATTCAAAGTATAAAAAGCATGTGAATTTTTGAAACACATAAAAAAAGAACTTTATAAACAATTTAGTAAAAGAAGATAATATATTAAATTTAAATGATCGTTTGCAATAATTAATTGATAATTTAGTTGAAAGGCGTGATTAAATGGACAAAACACATGCACAATAATTATATAATATAAAATATTTCAGACTATTTCAATGATGCGTTTTGCTACTGTAAATGCAGGGTTAGATGTGTTAAATGCAATGTATTTCTTTGCATACAGCAACGAAATTGCTTTTTGGATTACCATACAAAGAAAAAATGATATACACTGTGCAATGAATTTTGCGAATTTCTATATTTATTAACTACACATGCATTATATTTCTAATAGCTACTTTCAAAATATATTTTTGATGCTCTAGAAATTTTCCGCATTTATAGTGGAATTACATACTTTGAGATCCGAGTCCACAATTGAGGACACAATTAAACCTCAAGATGAGTGTACGCTAAAATCTTTTTGTGAATATGTTTTGATTTGCATATATATGAGTAACAGATCTGTGACATATTTCATTTCAAAAAAACTTGGGTCTGAAAGGTCACGTAATTTGGTGTTCTGCAGATAAACTTATGTTGCATGCTAGAACAGTTTTATAAATTATGGTAAAACCACTCATTGGTCCTCTGTCCATCTTTGCACTTGAAGCTCAATCTTTGCATTCAGCCATTACAAACATGATGAATATGGTTCATTCATGTGGAGGATTAGTTATTCGTTCTATTTCAGATAACAATGATGTTAATAGAAAGGCTATAAAGCTAATACGTAAAGCCCACTGAAAGCTGATGTGGAGAACAGATGGAAAGTGTTTCTAAATCCATCAGAAAAACATCTTTGAAAAATCGATCACTGTGAATAACAGCAGTGACAACTCCATGATTGGCATTCATTATTCCAAGATCAATTTCATATTCAATGACTTTAGAAAGTTTTTACAGTAACCGGTGTTTCAGGTTATATTGAATAAACATGAACATTTTGAAATTCTTACTTTTCACCCTTGAGATCTTAACTAAATGTATTTGGTGAAGTTTTCTTTGTTTACTAAGCATGCTACAAAATCTATTCCTAAGCCTTGCCCGGTGTAGCCTATGACCATTTCTGTAACTGCCTCCTCAATTAAAGGAAAGTGCTAATAACACTGCACAAAACGTACAGAACGAAGGTGAGATTTTCAAAAGTTCACTAAGACTCAGAGATGTAAGTAGGATTGTATTTTAGGCTCAGTCCAGGACAGAAAGAGCTAGGCACAAAGGATTGATTAAGAATTAGGCCTACTGAGCCCGTGTCCCTTAAAAGCTTAATAATATGCACACCTTTTAATAAAAACCCTAGACTTATCTGAAATATATATACCCACACATTTCATCTAATTGTAATTTATTGAAGTCCAGATCAGACTAAACCCGACATGTCAGTGAAAATCCAGCCCATTGTGGGTCCCGATGCATCTACATCTCTACTAAATTAAGGTACTGAAAATGCATTCCACTCTTCTTAAAGCTAACGGGCAATGCATCACCTAACTTACCAAACCTAAATTATGGCAAAAATCTTAAGTTAATCAAAATATTTGTATAAAAAATTCACTAAAATTGTATTAAACTTGGTATTTTGCAAGCATATTGTAAGTCTACGTTTATATTAATAACCGAAGTAGTGAGATTTATTTAAATATAGCAAACAAAATACGTGGTAACTAGTTTTTAGTTAGTTTGAAAATAACAACAAAGTTATGGATCAGATTTTTTTCAATAAAATCAAAGCTGTAAATTTTTCACACTAGGTATTTATACGTTCACAACCTGTTTTGCTGCTTACACAACAAATTTAAAATTTCACACAAAACAACAATTTGTGCTGTGTTGTATTGTGTTATACACACAACAAACAATGGCAAACCTCTTTATCTTTAACTTAAACATGATTTGATCAGATGGATAAAATCTAAAGGCTTGATTTGATTAAGATCACAATTGCAAGCTGTCTGAGCAGTGCTTGGGCCATGCTATTGCAAGAAATATGCTGAAGTTTAAGTAACATTTTCATTACAGGCAAATTAGAAGTTATATTGCTGTGGGACCTATTAAAATATATTCTAAATTAAGACTTCCATGTATTAGTTTTTAAATTTTATAGTTTTATAGTCAAGTCAACATTTTAATAAGCGGCTTAAAATGCATTAATGGCAATTTTAGCAGAAAGATGGGTTATATCCACCATCATTTAGACATATTACTTACATTTCAACATGATATTTTTTTATGAATGTTGACTGAGTAATAAATTTGATTATTAACATTTTCCTCGAGTAAATTTTGTTTACTTTTTTATGATTTTTTTAATTAAGGAAGGTTTTTGTTCATTAGCTTAAAAAATTGAAGTTTAAAACAAAAACAAAGTATTTATGAAAATCAGGATCAAAAACTAGACCTTGTAAGAAACCAATAAAAAAATTTTTGACACATTATAATGTTGCTCTTGTAAACGAAAATAAAGTAAAATACAGGTTTTAAAGCGAATTCACTAATCTTTTTAAATTTAGTAACTATTGGAGGAATATTATAAGAATATTTTAAAGTAATTTTAACCATTCAAAATAAGCAAAGTGAGAGAAATGTAGGTATTTAAGTCCTTCTCAAGCTTATCTTGACATTTAAATAAGCCCTCTAAACAATAGAAGCTTCTAAAATTCAATTTAGCTTACTCTTTTATGATTTGATGTTAAATATTTTATAGAAATATTTTAGCCTCCAATGAATTTTTTAACTTTTTTGTTGTAAAATTTCTACAAAATGCAAAATGCATTACTTAAATTATAAAAAATTAGGATTCATCAATATTATTTTTTTCCTTAATGCTATAGTAGATAATTTTATATGATCTTCTCAATTAGCTGTAGTTAATCCCAAACATATATTGCAATTTCTTTTGCAATTCAAAGAGGTTTATATCAGAACTGAAAGTTGTCCGAAATTTTATATATTTGACAAGAACGGACTGATGCGTTCAAAGACTGGACCTGTGAAATTTTTGGGATTACTATTTCAGATCGAATGAAATAAACCAAGACCAATTTTACTATGACATAAGCAAACTTTTTTAAGCAATAGCTGAAGAAATGGAATAATTAGGAGGGGTTCTACCTTAAGTGCTTTGGGGTCCTAAAAGGTTTTAGTGATTGAAATTTTTGTGAATTAAATATATCACAATAAATGAATAATGAGGCTAGTGACATAGATTTTGTGAATTATAAAATATGCTATATCTTAAAATTTGAGGAAACTAATTTGAAGTCTGATAATTTAATGTATGCTAAGAGAATAAGCATCAAAATGTTATAACGCATGTGTGCATATAATTATCTGACGTTCCTTTTTGTACAACTTGATTGAAATACAAATCTTTTAAAAACCCTCTGTATTTTGCGAGTAATTAGTTTATTTAATGTTCTTCTTATGCTTGACTTTGATTAACTTGTAATTTGGATTTGCATAAATCTGCTCTTATTTTTTGTTTTTATTAGATATAACTGCTGAACTCAACTATTATGCAGATGTACACAAATTTATTTGGGTGGACGTGTTCAGCAAAGAATGTTACTGGAGTGTCAAAAGTTTTATATGCTGGCATGAATGGACTACTTTTTATCTCAGAGACAGTAGCAGTCTGAGGTGTCAAAAATTATTATCCTGCAAGTTCCGAGGTTCAGGCACATCAACATTTTTTTGTTATTCCAAATTTCGTATGGGCAAAACATGTAAGCATTTCCATTAATTCAAATAATTTTGTACAGTCAGTCATATTCTAATAACAAGTATGTAAATTTACATTGTAGACTCTCGTCGCTGTAATTTATTTTCTTGCATGTTTCTGTCTGTGACTCAATAGAATACTTAGGTCCAAGTCCGGTCCAGTCTCTGAAGCTTAAAAACGGCGTGAATGCAGCCTTGCGAATATAAAATAATGCTAAATTGGCGTATTTTAATCCAATTTATTATAGCTGCCAAAATTTTTTCTTCAGATATTGGCTTGCTAGAATAATATTGATATATTGGAAATTTTTGATGAAAACTGCAATTTTAAATTAAAAATTTGAATTTTCCAATTACTGGGCTCAAGCTCAGGAACGCCCAGCCAACCTGGCCCAACATTTTCAATATTATCAATGTACTATTCATAAATCTTGCAAATAAAGTTAAAATGTTAGACAAATTGGCAAAAATAGAAATCCTAGGGTTGGAAAATGATTTTAAAATGTTATATAAAATCAATGGAAAATCAGATATCGACAAAGAACTTCTTATCAAATAGTTTCATAAATTAGAGGAAATGAATCACTCTGAAAACAGTTCCACATTTCCACATGAATAACTCTTGAAGTAATAACTTAAATTTCGTGAGACTTAAAATGGAGATCTTGGATTAGTTTAGTGCCCTCATGGGGCAATTGATTTCATCAGCAAAGTCGTCCAGAATAAGGCTGATAAACATAAATTAAACAAAAATGATATTGTATACATAACACTACGCCACTTAGTTGACATAGAAGGAAATTTCAGATGGGCGGTTTTCCAAAATTTCGTCAGATGAATGAATTATGCTAACTCCAATTCTAACTCCAGGTTA
>CABFPE010000204.1:497213-509800 GCA_900660155.1 Hofstenia miamia | reverse complement strand
ATATATATATATATATATATAAAATTCCAATAAAAACTTTTCGACTATATTATAGTCATGGTCAGTTTACAAATTGCACGAAAAATTATTTACAATATACTACAGTATAAATTAATTATAGTACATACACTAAATATTTTTATTTCATTTTTTCCCAAATTGCATTGCTTATTTAAAAAGTTTTCTTTATTATGTTGTTTTATAATTAATGCGTCACAGATCTTAGTTTGGTTAATTTTCATCGCTATTTCGAAATTAGTTTTCTTCAATTCATGATGGTGAGTGAATATTTCTGTTTTAAGATGCCCGTTAAGATGTTCTTTAATGCGAATACCAAAATGTCGTTTAGTTTCACCAATGTATAGCTTGTTACAGCTATCACAAGTATATTTGTAAACGATTGACGAAACTAAGCATTCTGTGATTTGATTTTTGTTATTAAATATGTTTGCAAATATGTAAAAACCGGTCTAATTTTGGATGATGTTAATCTTGCATTGATAATTTTGATCTTTTTCTTAATAACAAATTGTTTACTTTCAACGAATGGGAATTTCCAATGTACAATTTTTTTATACTTGTTTGAGTTTTGTTTATCTACATCGATCATATAATTTGAATTTAAGCATTTTGATGTTATTTCTTTTAGCATTTTGTTAGAATATCCATTTTCTCGGAATATCTAAAGTAACACATCCAGGTTTATGTCAGTAATTCAAAATTCGAAGAGACTTTTATAAATCTTTTACATAAACAATTTACAGTATTGGTATTAAACATTAATGGAAAATAGGAAGTTAATGGTATGTAAAGGCCTCTACTTGTTTTCTTAATGTAAAATTGCTATCATAGTTTTTTTATTGTAAAATCTAAAAGTTGACTGAATTTTCTTTTTCCTCCTCCATTGTAAATTTGATATTTTCAATTTTATGATTAAGTTTCTTTAAAAAACAAAGGCCTTCTTCTTTTTTATTAAAAATAGCGAATATATCATCTACATAGTCTGGAAAACAAAATTTTTTCATTATAAAAATTTGATTCTATAATGTCTTTTGAGAAATTTGCCATTAATGGGCCTAATGGTGAGCCTATTGCCATGTCATCTATTTGTTGGTAAATTTCATTGTTAAACATGAAAGACATATTCAAGCAGGCCATTTCTAATAGTTTTGAAATTGGCAATTCTGAATCATTTTTCTTAGAATAGTTTTTATGGAATGTTTTACCGGAATATTTGTAAAAAGACTTTTTACATCAAAGCATACCAAATATTTCTTTTTATTTTTTGTGATTCATTGAAATTCTTCAATTCTGAAATATAATGAAATGCATCTTGCAAATAGTATTGTTTTGGGACGTGATCTTTTAAAATGTTGTCTAATCATTTACTCAAATTGTATGCTTGGATTTATTTGATCTTTATGGACAATGGCTAATCCAGACAATCTGGGACGAACTAAGCCAATGCTGCGAAAATATTGATATTGGTCATCAGAAATTTGTTTCGAATTCTTCATATCTAATAAATGTCTATTAAATTTATTCTGAGTACAAAGAAAAAGAATTTCTTTGCTTTGTTTGTGATAAATGCTGAAATTTAGTTTTATCATTGACAATTTGGTTCATTTGTTTAACATATTCCCATTTGTTCATTATTACGATGTCATTACCTTTATCAAGTTTGCAAATGTAAAGATCATTATCACAAACTAATTGTTTGATTTCAAATAGCATTGATTTAATTTTTTTGGTATTGTCGATTTTTTACAATATAATTTGAATGTTGGCAATATTTTGTCTTTTAATATGTTAATTTGTAAATTATCTTTAAGGTTTTTTTCAATAATAGATTCAACTTTTGCATGCGTTTCATTAATGCAACTTGGCCAGCTCATTTTAAGATCGTAGGAAAGGGAATCTCTTTGTATGCTACGTAATGACTTACTTGATAATCTTAAAACTGTATTTTTACACAAAACTCTGACTGATTTTTAATTTAGTGCGGTTCTTTGCATGTTTCATCTGTTGTTTGTTTAACGTATTTTTGTTAATAATACTACAAAATGCTTTCATAACTTCTTTCATGTTCTTTTGAATTCTTTACTGCTTCTTTTCAAATTTCACGAAATGCTTTTAATTGCTCTTTTTTAAATGCACATGAGAAATTCTTTAGATGTTCTAGAAATGATAAATTTAGGAATTTGAAAATGAGATTTTGTTCAATACAAGAATTTAAAATTTTTTTTTGAAGTGTAGTTTTCTGATTACTGCATATTGATTTTGATCTTTTTCACTCAGCTTTTTAAAAATGGTCTAGTTCTATGCTGTATTTTAAGAACATCTCTTATAAACAATCTTTCATAATTTGATACATCATGTAATAGTGACTTTTTAATGTCTTGCAAGTATACATTTTGGAATATTGTCAATTTACTGATGTATTTTAAATTCATTTACTGGATACGAAGACAATTTCAGTAGAAAAAATGAAAACAAGAACAGATTTTTGAAGTCCATAAAACAAAATTCTGAGTAAATTCAAGCTGATGCTCGGGTCAATAATAAAAAAGCACAACACAACCATTTAAGAACTGTAATCATACGCAACTGGTATATCATAATTATCCAGGTCAGTTGTTGATACTGTGTGTGCAGGGAGCTATGCAAGATTTTCTGCGGGGGAGATTTCAGACATTACAAGTTTGTAACCAAAAGTTGGTGAAGCCCCGCAAAATTTTAGACAATATTAAAAATTATACCCTAAATTTTTGTTACTTTTTTACTGAAAATGTTTTTTGATAGGCAACCAAGTCAATTTTGAAAAAGAAGGCAACCCCGTTTGTGTAAACTACTGGCTGTGCGTGTTGCCTAGTGGGCTACGTTTTTTAAATGCACATGAGAAATTCTTTAGATGTTCTAGAAATGATAAATTTAGGAATTTGAAAATGAGATTTTGTTCAATACAAGAATTTAAAATTTTTTTTTGAAGTGTAGTTTTCTGATTACTGCATATTGATTTTGATCTTTTTCACTCAGCTTTTTAAAAATGGTCTAGTTCTATGCTGTATTTTAAGAACATCTCTTATAAACAATCTTTCATAATTTGATACATCATGTAATAGTGACTTTTTAATGTCTTGCAAGTATACATTTTGGAATATTGTCAATTTACTGATGTATTTTAAATTCATTTACTGGATACGAAGACAATTTCAGTAGAAAAAATGAAAACAAGAACAGATTTTTGAAGTCCATAAAACAAAATTCTGAGTAAATTCAAGCTGATGCTCGGGTCAATAATAAAAAAGCACAACACAACCATTTAAGAACTGTAATCATACGCAACTGGTATATCATAATTATCCAGGTCAGTTGTTGATACTGTGTGTGCAGGGAGCTATGCAAGATTTTCTGCGGGGGAGATTTCAGACATTACAAGTTTGTAACCAAAAGTTGGTGAAGCCCCGCAAAATTTTAGACAATATTAAAAATTATACCCTAAATTTTTGTTACTTTTTTACTGAAAATGTTTTTTGATAGGCAACCAAGTCAATTTTGAAAAAGAAGGCAACCCCGTTTGTGTAAACTACTGGCTGTGCGTGTTGCCTAGTGGGCTACGTTTGCTACTAGGAATCAATAATAAAATTATGTAATGAAATGGAACAATTTGATTTGAAAATTTCCACGAAATGTCCAGAAAATATTGCAGTTTATCGCCTTCATTTGTATTCAGTACAATTCACTGGTAATTAGTGTAGGACGTTCTTGAACACTGTTTTTCAATCTTAAATTCATATTACAGCATAAATATTTTAGTTGATCTAGTGAGTTTTTCCTATTTTGCAAAACATTTAAAAATCAATTCTGTCCGAAGTATCAGAAGTTGTCCATTAGACTTCAGAGAAATGTGAAGTTAGATTCTATACAAAGTATTATACGAAACTTCTTTTGATCACTGTCAGGTATGATGGGTGTCACCTGTAAGCAAAACTATTTTGTTACCCAATATTTTTTTTTATTATTGTACAAATTTTATGAAAAGTATGCTCTTGAAAATAAATGTTGCTTGCTGCCAGTTTTTCTAATGATCATATATACCTCAAAAATAACTATTATTTCCCTTAAAAACTGTATTTCATGAAATAGAACAACTGCATTTACCTTACAGGAATTGTTCATTCAGCTCAATATGATTACAATTTATAATACTGTGGCAGAAATAGTAGCATAAAGGTTAATTTTTGAATAGGTCTATAGATATTTTTTGAAAACGCACGCCTATGCAAATATAGAAGTGAAAAAAATTAGCACTTGAGTATTTTCTTTCTGTTGACCCTCCCACAAGTTTGGTTTAAGGTGCATTGGTAGAACTAATAGTTTAAATCTACACCATATCAAACTACAAATTCATGGATTTCGCCAAAATATATTTTATTTGTTTATTGAGTTATTGTTGTTTATAGGGGTGTTGTTTACTCAATTTTATTCAAGTTTTACTGTTACTTATCAAGGCTTACAAAAAGAAATTTGATTGTTGTATTTAAATTTTACAAATATTTTTCTGATGTATCACACTGCCAGGCATTATCACACAGCTTTCCATTTGTCAATGTGAAAAATTTGTTAACTTTGACTTTATGTCCTTTGATATTCTCACCTCTTCTTTCTATGTGGGGCTCTTTCTCAATATTGCTTCTTGATATAAATCATATTATTTCCATTTTTTACAAATCAGAGGTGTTGGGAGACTACTGAATAAGTTGGATTCCAGGATACTCAAAGTATTCTAGTGTTTGCTACACTGTAAGATGGCTTTAATATATCTTATTTGAGAATCTAACCAAAAATGAATAAATACAATGTACTGATATGTTTTTCAACTGTTTTATTTGCTTCAACTACTCTTACATACTACGAAATAATATATTGGATTTCTCAAAGCATCTCATTTTGCTTCCATTTTCTTAAAGCCTTGGTTGCTTTAAATTACGTAGAGTTTTTTGAAGATCGAGGTACTTGTGGTCATCCTCTATTAAATTTCTCTTCCATTTTTTCTATATATATATATATATATATATATATATATATATATATATAAATTATTATTGATTTTTAGGGAAAAATCGTCCAATATTTTATTTGCAAACACTCTGGAAAAACAAATGTTATATGTGAAGCACTGCAGCTAACCATTCGCCCATTAATTTATGGGGTTATCCCTCCTTTGATTGTAATGTCTATTAACTGCCTCATTATTGGGCGTCTGATATTAAGAAAAAAATCTAGTTCTATGAAGTTTGACAGCACTCACATTATGTTGATGTTAACACCTATGGTGTATGCAGTTCTATACTTTCCAAAATCATATCAAACTGTTAGTGGAAAACTCGAAGTGGGATGGGTCAGTATGCTTTCCTATTCAAACCACTGCATAAACATATTTCTATATATTCTCACTTGTCCACCAATACGGAAGGAAATTATATTTTGTTAAGAATGTCTGCTTAGTTCAAGTTTTACTGAACTTTGTTTTTATCCCATGAATTACTGTTGTGTACAATAGAGCACTTTTTTCATTAAGAATTTCTTATCCATGTTTGTACATAAATTCTTATATTCTTGAATTTAATAAAGTTTGAATTCTACGTCATTTGAAAAACTGTGTTTAATAAAATAATGCTAATATTTCATTTACTTAAATATCATTAATTCTAAGCAATTTTAGACATTTTAGAAACATGTATATTCTAAGCAAATTTCCAGTAACTACGAATTTCATGATTTGCAAATTTTGCATGACAATGTAGGATTTTCTTAGAATGCTGATAAAAAGCACCACCATGACTAATAAGCAATTGCAAAGTAATAATTAACACATGTACCAGCTACTTACCGATGTTGAGATGATGATAGTTTCTTAGGCATAGGCTTGTTTCAACAAAACTAAAAAATTTTCAATTGCATTCCTTGACTATGTATTGCAGAAAATTCTCTTTAAAACTACAAACATCAATTGTTTTCAAGTAGAATGTGAGCTACCACGTTACAAAAGTTGCAAAGGTTAGTAACTGAGAATAATCTCAATTATAAAGTATGATGAATGCCTTATGAAGGAAAATGGTCTACTTGAGAACGACACAAATGCTGAAAAATTAGTAACTCCAATGTTTATTCTAATGTGACAGTTAGGTCTTGCAGTTCACTAACATCTGAAAGATTACTTGATATAGAAAAACATTTATCTAAAGTGTTTAATGAAGTGATGCAGCCATGTTTTATAGAACATTGATTGGTATGTTTTATTGTAAAGCAATCAATCACAATTGAAACAGAAAGCAAAATACAATTGCTAGTTATGTCTGAGAAAAGTGAGGTGAATATATTATTGCATAATTATGATTATACAACCTGTTTGTAACATTACCAGTTATTTTGAGTGGTTTTAAGTGCTATTTTGTCATGTTTTAATCCATGTAATTAATGTTAATTTTCATTGGTTCCTAGCTGTTGAGTCATCCATTAGATTATGCTTATATTAATTTGAATCATCTGTCTAGTAATTTTTGCTCTCTGCAAATAGTTATCATCTGATACTGTCAGAATTTTCAATTTAAGTTTTGATTTCCAATGCATAGTTGCATAGTTTTTACTTTCAGATATCCCCAACCACTAATTCAACTAACCTTTATATTTCTGGTTATATTTATACATATACAGAAGAATTACCATAATTGTTCTTCTCTGGGTTGTTTACTGGAGTACACAATTGGTTCCACATTATCTTGCTGAATTGCAGATAAAAAGCAAACTACAATTTATTACTATTTTATGTTCTTTAGTTAGAATGTACCTCAAGGAGTGAAGTGCCCCAGTGAGTGAACATTCTACAGTATCAGTTTCAATAGTTGTAATTACTAGAAAAAAATGGTTGCTAGTAAATACTGTTATTTTTTATCTTTCAGCAGTGAATGAAAAACATAGTAGTGGTTACTTCAGGAGGTCTGTGCACATATGCGTCAACATTTTTTTACACTTGAGAAACATTCAAGTGATAACCCTTAGAAGAAAACAGATAGTGAAATTCTTATTAATCAATATTGTAACTAAAAACTTGCTAATTATCTATATCTTAAGAAAAGACGAAGTTACAAATAAAAAGCTTGACCACAATTTAAAGGATGAGTCTAGTTTGGTGAAATCACAAAACATAACATTTTGATAGTGTCATAATATCCGCACATAAAAAGTTATCATCTTTTAATAGTATGGAAACACTACAAGATAATGTGCTTATATTCAACATAATTTAAAGTGAAAACCTAATAGCTAGTGTTACTAACTTTGTTAATATGGAACTTATGCTTCATGTATTAAACCATACGGACAATATCATTA
Source organism: Hofstenia miamia (assembly GCA_900660155.1). Classification (NCBI taxonomy): domain Eukaryota; kingdom Metazoa; phylum Xenacoelomorpha; order Acoela; family Hofsteniidae; genus Hofstenia; species Hofstenia miamia. Next base: position 502,405 of record CABFPE010000204.1, on the reverse strand, counting down.
TGGAACCACAACTATAAACCAAAATAGCAATACAGAGCAGAATAATCGAAGAGCTGCAAAATCTTGAATGCAGAAAAAGGACTTGATGAACAATTACCATCAATTAAAATAAATTCACTAAATAGAGAATTTCAACTCATAATTGGCAAATTAATATTTGTTAAACAGAACACATGGTAGAAACTCCAAATCTTCAGTAAGAAAAAGGATATTTGGTTGTTAGCAATATATTTGTAAGACTATAAAAATTGAGGTTACTTACTAAAAGAAGGCAGAAAGATCCAATTGCTTACCAGAAGAAATTTGAGATCATGATCACATCAATAGAAGAAAATTTTAAATTGTGGCTTCTAACAGGCATATCCCATGGAGCATCACCTATTAAGTCAAAGAGAGCAATGATGTGAGCAGATGAATTCTTTACACAACTAATAAAAAAAGAAATATTGCACAATTTCAAAGATTTCAATAATGCTGTTGGCATTCCACAAGGGTATCAGTTATTTTCAAATTACATATATTACAAAACAACAATAGGAAGCTCATAGCAACAGTAAATATGGATATATATATATATATATATATATATATATATATATATATATCAGTGGCTGTCCTTCCTTAGAGGCATCACTAATTTTCAGTGAAAAAATTCATATAATGCAATTTGGGTTATGCACTTAACAAATTTATAATAAAATACACATACTCTGATAAAAATATACAATATTCTTTCTTAGGTTAAGCATATCAAATATAAAAATAACTATCCTGAAGCCTAGATCAGTTATTGTAACAAGTACTTTACAGCATTCTTACTTACAATGATGCATGTTTTATATTTATATATTGTGTTGCAATAATATTGCACTGCCACATATATATATATATATATAATATATACATGTATATATATATATATATCGGGTGTTTCAAACGTTTTAGTACGCGATTGGATATCTCAGAACAAACAATGACAGGTGACAGATACAGCGAGATTTTGACTGAGTATGTTGTGCCTTACGTCTATCTTCACAAAAAATTGCTATTACTCACTCATTTCTTATCATAGAAAGGTGATATTGGTGTCAAAAGATGAAGAATACACAAGCTATATTTATCCTAAAAGGAGTTTAGAGGCCTACCAAAAAAAATATGTGAAAATGCAATATTTGGAGGGTTTTCTAGGTTTTGTATCCCCCATATTGAAATTCCAAAAAAAAAATTTCAAACCACCTTAATATACATACATATATATATATATATATATATACACATGTATGTAATATATATATATATATATATATATATATATACATAGGTATATGTATATATATATAGATATCAATATATATACATATATTAGTCCAGGGTATTTTTCAAAAAATATATACTGGCCCTCTGTTCAACTTCTGGTGCTCAGTATATGGGTTTTCGAAAAAGTCTGAGTTCAGGCACAATTTTCTGTACATAATCTTATATGGGCTTCTCATTAACAGATCTATTTAAAAAATTTAGGTAACTTTTTGTAGGCCTAATATGGCATACTGGTGCTGGCCTTGGTGAAACTGGTGCTGCATACAAAATGAATAAAACCCCATATACCCAGTGCCAGTATATATAATGAATCAGCAACATTAGCTATCAGAAACAAAATCAAAAACCAAACCTTACTTATGTGGATTAAAAAATTTATTAAGCATAATGAAACAATATATCCCAAATGCACATTCAACATACTTGTTTCAAATAAAATACTTTAACACAATCATGGTGAAGATAAATTGATAAAAATAATAGATATAGTGCCAAATTGATTGATGAAAACATTCTACTATCAGAATCGATAATTGGGCTAATGCCCAAAAACAAAGCAAATAATTGATCAAGAAAGTTTAAGAAATAGGGCACATTACTGAAAAAAAATATTAGTATGGGAGCAAATATCCATACAGGATATATTTCAGGTATTAAGGAGGAAGATCCGAAAAGTATAATTCCACAACAGTTTAAACCAACAGATGATAAAGAGGTGGAATTTTCTAAATTTGTTTGTTCCTGAATCATTCACATTGGAAGAATACAAATAATGGTAAAGCTTAAAAACAAATAGCAATTGATATGAAATGTGTTAGATTAATAATCATACTGGGCACTGAATGAATAGAAATGTTGCTACAGTTAAGATCACAATTGAATTATGGATGAAAATTAAAAATTCTAAAATGGATTACCCAGCAACTATTGGAGAGTCAACATTAGGTTCTGGAGCAACAAAAGGACTGCTAAGTCATCTAGATACACATGATGAAATTTGTAATGCATCCTATTGGTCTCTGTGCAAATGATACTAATGAATGTCATGTTGTAGTTATTGTAGTACATCTTTAAATCAATTGTTGAATATTTAACAAATTTACCTAATGTATTCATTGATATTAGATGTACTGGCAGTCTTCTCCACTTAGATCCCAGGTTGTGAATTGAAATTAGATTAAGGAGAAATAAAAGATTAAATGATTTTATTTTGATACTTTTCTATTGTTGAAGCATCTGTAATCTATGTTAATCCTAAACTCACTCTTATCAAACTGAAGCAGTAAAATTTCCTTAAAACTGAATGTGTTGATTTACCTTTAATGAAATTTTTAGTTACAAACTTAAGTAAAGTTAGATTTAATTTTTTTTCAGCAAATGACCTAGAATAGGTTTAGAGAACATAGTGAAATCTTATGAAGTTTTATTGTAGCTGTTGTTGTTTATGAGAAATGAAAATTTTTAATAATATAGTGAGAAAGCATTTCTTATCAACAATTCAAAATAAAACTAAACTAAGTTTAGTTAGGAAACCTAATGCAAGCTTGAAGGTTTATCTAATTCTTACAAAAGTAATGGCTGACAGCTAAACCTCAAAGTTGTTTTACCTAAACTCTGTAACCTTAGAAAGGCTTTTGACTCTTTACCTCACAGCTCAGAGCTAACATTGATAAAACAACAAAGCTATACCTTAATTATTGAATTCTTCTTCAATTAGATTCTATAAAAAGGGTACTATCTCCTGATAAATTTGGTACCAATGGATTTATTTTTTCAAAATTAAGCTCAATTTACTAACAAGCACCTAAGAACATATATAGAGCTTCTACAAAATTTTATTGGGGGAAAAATATTTAGGTTTAAGTAATATAAATATTAAGTTTATTAAGAGTGCAGACCAACCTGACGTTTGTCTTTCACTTCCTAAGGCTCCCCTCTTCCAGTGGTGATGTAGTCGCAATTGGGTGTTTAGGTTTACAAACCTGATTTGTTCAAATTTGAATTTTAAATGAAATGTATCAATGTGGATAAATTTTATCCCATCATCAAATGTGTTAATGTAAGGATTTTTATAAGCTAAATAAATTCAGGTTGTGAACTCTCCCTTTTATTTGAATTGAGTATAACAAGAACATTCAATGTACAAAATTATTAAGAGTTATGCAACAGTAGAGAACACTACACTGCACAACATCACTGTCACTGAGATTAGTCTGTAAGTCATAACCAATTACTTTGTAAGTGATGATTGCTGCACACTGTTGATTCATCTTTCTTTTGACACTGTCTTTTACCACTACTGCTCATCTAAATGGAATTCTATTTCTGTCAGAGTAGAAAACATTTTGCTCAGGTAATAGCCTCAATATGTAATGATGTAGATTCAAAAGCAGAAACTATTTATATTATGTCTATAAATGTCTATCACCAACCATCACTGAGAGTTTCCATGAGTCACAACCATTTGCTTTGTAACTGGTGATAATTCAAAGTTGTTGATTTATCTTTCACTGTATTGCTCTGCTTTAGGTCTAGGCCCTGTTATCAGCTGCTATTGATCTAAATGGATTCAAATTACTAATAAGATTACAATGTAGCTGCAATTAGATAATATTCTAAGTAACTAGCTATAGCAACTAACTTAGCCCATAGAAATGGTGTTGGAGTCATGCCTACTAGAGAGAAGTCATAATAGAGATAAGAAGTGAAGTTATTGCTCAACTTAGATCAATCTCAGCTTGGTACAGCTTCTTCTATAAAAATAATTTTGAGCTATAAATTCAGAGTTTGGTGGACCCCAACAAATGGCTTTACCAATTGCAGTAATACAGAGAGTTTTTAATTTCAAAAGTGAAAATTCTAAATCTGGCTGACCCCACATAATGACTGCACTAATTAGGGTAGTGAAGACTTTTGAAAAGGTTTCAATAACTTAAAAGCTTAGACTATTAAAGTCTAATTTAAGAATTTTGAGTGATGCGCGTATTCTCACATTGCAGTGGCTTAAGTCAAGAACTTAAGATCAACTGGAAATTCAGATTGTTAATTAAATTAATTAATTATATTGAATTCTTACAATTTAGCATTTATGGCTTTACCAATTAAATATTGAATTAAAGATTCTTAGTGATCTGAAGCATTTTAGGTTGCAGTGGTTTTTATAAGAACTGAGAGTTCAAGTGAACTGCAGTGGTCACCATGTAACAATGTGTCATTAGAATTTCAGGATTACTGCAATTTCAGTTTGAGGTGGTCACCATGTAATGGTATTGTGTTTGGGCTGTTAATAAGAGTTGTTTATTGGCTTCATATTGATGATGACAGTCTATGAAATATATATATATATATATATATATATATATATATATATATATATATCGGGTGTTTCAAACGTTTTAGTACGCGATTGGATATCTCAGAACAAACAATGACAGGTGACAGATACAGCGAGATTTTGACTGAGTATGTTTTTCCTTACTTCTCTCGAAACATCAAGTTGAATGGTTGATGATTGGGCGTTGTGGCCTGATTGAGTGGCCTCCAAGGAGTCATGATCTTACTCCCTGCGATTTTTGGTATTGGCCTTATCTCAAATGCCTGGTTTTTGCCAACAATATATGCTACAAAACTCTGCTTGAGGTCAGCAATGGAAGAGAAAATCAACAGAATTCATTTGTGAATGTATTGAGATACCTTGAGAGATTTTGAGAAGAGGGTGCATCTATGTCACGAATCAAAAGGAAATGTTTTCAAGTATCATTCTAATTTAGTTTGAATTGCTTTGTAAGCTTTTTATTCATTTTCATTTAATAAATAATTTCAAATATATTGTACTAAAACTTTTGAAATACCTGGTATATATATATATATATATA
>CABFPE010000204.1:484281-496636 GCA_900660155.1 Hofstenia miamia | reverse complement strand
ATACATATATATATATATATATATATATATATATAACAGGTGTTTCAAAAGTTTTAGAACAATATATTTGAAATTATTTATTATATGAAAATGAACGAGGCTCTATTTGTTTCATTAGAACCATAGGCTTTTGCTAATAGTTGCTACTAGCGTAATAGGTTGTTCCCCAAGTGACATTACATTATATATAACTTAAAAATGAACTTTCTTGTTCCTATGAACTTTTAGTAGACAATACAACGTACATACATCATGGTTGACGTATAATACTATGAAATGACTTGCATATATATAACCTTAAGACTTCGAAAAGAGTCAAAAGCAATTTATTGCAACAAATCTTGGTACAAGACTATAAACTAAAAACTATTTACAAAATAATAGTAACATATACATATATAGTTGTGTGGTGTGTATTTGTTGGGGATTTGTGTGTGTGTACATTATCTAGAATCATACAAAATTTTCGAAGGAGTGTAGTGTATTATTGTCATTAAGTAAGATAGTTTGCAGAGCCATAATTTTAAATTATTAACTTTATATTAAAGTGAAAAGTTTGTGGCACTTTCTAATCTAAATCAAATGATGTGAAACAAAGAAAGAAAAGATTTGAAAGAAATATTGAAAAGAAGCTGATTGTTTAATCACATTCTAGTCTAAATCACCATAGACAATATTTTCATCATTTTAAGTCTATTGATGCTAATTATAGCAATAATTAAACAAGAAATGAATATAGAAGAGACAATACTTATAAATTTGATGAAAGGTTAAAAATTAAAAAGAAACATTGTTATTCCAACTCTGCTAATAGAAAAGAGTCAAAAAATTTCTGTAATAGTGGAACAAAATTTAAATAAAATTGAATTTATTCAAAAATATCTTTAAAAAATTCATTTATCTAACATTAACAACAAAATAAAACAAAGTGAATTTCAGTAGAATTGCTGGTTAGACTGTTGCTATTATTTCAACATTGTAGAATGTGTTCAAAGTACCAAATTTTCAACTTGAGCCCCAAATAATTTTAAGGGTGTCAAAATAGCCAAATGAAGATTCATAGAAGTACTTCTTTAGATTAAAATGTTTTAGGCTTTGATGCTTAGACGAAGAATAAAACATTTCTAGTGACAGATGACAGTGAAGCTAATGTAACAATATCAGGACATTAGTAGAAAGAAGGCCTGATTAATATTCCCTGTGAACTTTAAATTTGAAACAATAAATACCTTGAAGTGACAAATATTAAAACATGTATTTCTGCATTCAGATTATTATGATTTGACACTACTTCGTAACTAGAAAGTGACTCATCCAGAATTAACATGAAAATCAATCATGAAATTGTAGGAAATTAATATTTTTAATGAAAGCAGCATATCAATATAAAATGTCACATTTTAAAATTTAGTGGAAGCTATTTATATTCTGGTGTATTTTTTTGAGAAATTTATTAATAAAACATTTGATAAGACATAATATAACTGAGAAGTAAATTATAAACAAATATGAAAACATTTACAAAACTACAAAATGAAATGAATAAAATGGCAAAGTAACACATTTTGATGAGTTCTTATACGACTTCTTTTTGATTTCTGAGCTTAAATTCAGGGTAAGATATGAATCCATCATTATTTAAATCATCCGTTTCCATAAAGATATCAACAATTTCTAAATAAAAAATTTAGTAAATATGTAGTATTTTGTGGGATAAAATGCACACTGAAACAACAAGTGCATTTTTTTATTAAGAATCTAAGGTGATTTCATTTCAATTTTTTAATTTTGTAGATATGTTTTAAAATTTCGAGTTACAAAGTTTTACTGTGTCATGTCAAATAATATAGGCATTGTCAAAGAATGATTAAGCCAGATAAACCACTACAACATTTATATAAATCTCATAGATGTAAAATCGATGTGGAAACTGATTATGTAAAAAACACTTAGCAATCCAGTAAAAACAATACTTCCTGAATTGTGAATTAAGATCTAATATCCATCATGCCATTACCCTTTTTCTTTTGCTCCTGCCAATTTTTGTTTTTGACAACAAGAACAAATGTTAATCAAGTAGGTACATAGAATTTGAATTTCTTTGAGCAAAATATATGTTAACTATGCAAGCCTTCTAATTTTTTAGAGAATTATCAGTAAATCTATCTGCAAACACCCTGCTTTGTTCAGTTCACCCAAATGACCCGACAAGATGGCTTAACTTTCCTTCAAAAATATTTCACTATATATTTTGGCATAATATTTCCTCAAGAGTTTTCTTAGCAAATTGTCAAAATGTGGCTATCAATTAATGCTTTCAGAAATTTTGTCACATACAAATGAATAATATATCTATTGTAGCAGAGGTTCCTGAAAAATTCATTATGACAAAGTTGGGCAAAACTTCCCGCTTGACGTGATGTGTTTACAATTGTGTTAATTTCATGTGATACTTCTGCTACCAGTTCCATATTTACATTTATTAACAATTAATTATAAATTAGGGCAAAACTACGCATTTGAAATAAAACGTTTGGTTTATGCATAATTGGTTGTGTTTGTTTTTCCTCTAAATTATCACTGATTTAATATGAGTAGCTAAATTTGTTTTTGATAGAGGAAGGAGGAAGAGCTGGGGGTAGGTCTGAGGTAGTACAAGTGCGTCAGCTTTGCAATCTACTCTTGGTTCTTCCTGATCTAAATTTTACGGCATTCATTCTCGTTTCTTTCATTGGCTTTTATTCAATGCCTGTGATGATCTGTGTTGGCAGTAGCCATATTGTGTTAATGCTAAACTCTAAAGAATTACAATTGTTTAATTTACTACTCGTGTGCTCGATGCTTAGTTTAACTATCTCCCAGCTGATCATTAGTATTACTCATACGCTAATTCATTTATGTAGTTTACTTATATATATTTTTGTATATATATATATATATATCATGCTTGAAACAGTAGACTACAATAATTTTGATAAAAGGGTAGAACATAATATAAAAAATAAGTATTTCCAGAGAGCAGCAAAACCTGATCATTTATTAAAGTAGCATACACTCCAAACAGAAATCGATCTCTTTCCTTGACAAAGAGTTTGATGGGAAGGCTAAAATCTGTACGGAACAAGTCTAAAGATTTATTGTGAACATGTATGTAGACATGTCCTTACATAAAGATTATTTTAGCTTACTTTTCATGCTGCCTAACTTGCTAAATAACAAACAGTTCCAGTGGTATCTTGTTTATTGAACCTAATGGAGCAGAATTGAAAAAATTGAATCATTTGAACAAACAACGTTTTTCGATTACAGATGAAAATTCCTTTGTTGTCAAACCTTGCATAAATTTGAATGTGGTCAAACAAAAAACTGCAAAAAAATTTTGTCACTAAATTTTTCCAATGTAACAAACTAGTAAGTTGCATCTGTTTGATATTATTGCCCAAACAGCTATTTCAACAATTGGAATTAATATTTTGTGAAAGAACATCTTTAAATATCATTTCATTGAAGAAATGATTCGCCAAATTGGCTATTGCATCAGACATTATAGCACTTAAGAATGTTTGGCATAGGAATCTTTCAAGACAAAATCCCTATAAAGCAAAAATGAAAAGATTCTTTTGATGAATTTCTATTGAGCATTTCAATGCGAATTGACTTGTTCTCACATTTAGGATTTTAAGTTAACAATACTTTCTAAAAGATTATTAATGCGTAAATGAAATTTTTCAATGCAAATATGGTCAATTCGTAAATTTGACAGTGAACCTATAAGGATTAGTTCATGTCAAGTCCGGAGGTAAACTTTTTGTTAATTTAAATGATGGTTTTAAAAAATTGTGTATACTTACAATAAAACTGAAACTGCACTTTTTTTGGAAAACACTATCAGTTCAGCTTGGTAAATGAACCCATTAAAAAAATCTCACCAAGATTCCTTAAGAAACTCTAAACCTCCAAATGTTCCCAAACAATAAATTTGCTCCGTTATCGTGAAACACAAACACACTGTTTTAATTTATGCAAAATGTACTTCCTTGCATATTAAAGGTAAATTGCATAATTTTTTTTCACATAGCTGTAATTATTCACAAGCTATGCAAAAGAATACTCAAATTATGAAATACATGTAAAGTGTTATATTTTTTATGGCGTTTTTCACTAAGCAAAGACTAATTTTGCTAGTAATTAAAAATAGTGCAGTTTATGTGTAAGCTAGCATATGAACATTGGCAATAAATCATATTTGAATTCAACCCCCTCAAATTTGGACAACTAGTTGCCGTGCTTTATTCTTGAATCCGTCTCTCATTTCATATGAGGAAGCTCTACTTGCAGCCTCTATTACCAACTTTAAGCACTTTTCCATCGTTTAGTCAAGACAAATCTATTAGGAATATTCGCCGATGTTTTTGTCTAAATTTAAACCGTAATTGCTCACAACTCCAAAAGGTCTTATCTCGAAAACATATATTTGTAGGATCTTTATTTGCAATGATGTAAAATGACAATTATATATAAATTTCTAAATGATCGTGAGCTTATCATAGATTTATTTTACCTGAAAGTATAAAAATAAGTGATTACTATCCACAACTAATAATCGATAGAAATAAATGACAGTAACATATAAGCATGTTGACACTAAATCAATTATAACGCAAAACTTATTTCAAATATTGCCCCATTCTAATCAAATATCAAAACGTGTATATAAAAGTAATTTTTGGAGTCGCAAAGTGACCCACCTAATATAAATGCACTCAAAATATCCATTAAATATTTATTTGCAGAAAGGTTGCCTACAACAAACATTAGAACAATATTTAATAAATGAATGCAAAAAATGAGTGCCGCGCATTTTTAAGTGAAATAGGAAATTAGCTCGAAATTGAATCATCTAATGAGGTGGGAATTAACAGTAATAAAAATTTTGGAACCAATATCTGAATGGAAGTAAAAAATTAGAAATTTACAAATAAATATTACAGCAGGTAAACTATTCAAAATACTTTTAAAGCAGAAGTTGAAACGTATTTAAGCGAAAAAAAAATTCAAAAGAAGATTGTTTAGATAATCTTAAGTGGTGGAGAATAATCCTAGTCGTTTTCCACATCTGGTAAATTTAAAAAAATTTATTTTTTGGTATTCCTGCAAAATCTACTCCTGTTGAAAGTGTATGAACTATGGAAAATAGGAGGACTAGTTGTCACTTTCAAAAGTGTAAATTCAACGGTTTTCATTCATGATAATTATAACATTTGTAAAGCACACATTAGTCTTTAATATTAGACGTATATCTGTTGTTCTTTGTTTTTTAGTCTCATGTTAACATAAAAATTCATATTTTAAAAATTATAGAGCAATACATATATTAAATTATGCAAATACATGTATATGCAATTTACTTTCTGATATTAGGTTTAAATCATTTGTTGTCAAGAAATCTATATTTCAAATAGTTACTAATTTTTGAGAAAATCTGCTATTATAAGAGTTTGTTAATAAATTATTTTTTAATGCATTCTAAATTGCTATTTGTAGTTTTAAATCTAATTGCGTTACATTATGGTATGCAATGCTTTGAATTATATTAGGGTTTGGTATATCGAATTAACTCTGGTTAAATATGTTTTTAATATGTATTTAATCATTTGTAATTGAATTGTTTTGATTTTGGAGCTTGTCACAATAGTTGATGAACTTGAAATATATTTAAGATAAACGCAAGGAAAAGTAACATGTCGATCACCACAAACTAACAAGTCAAAGCTAGGTGTTTTTTATGTATTATAGTCCTATACTATCATTCAGGGGCAGATGTAGAAATTTCTGATGGGGTACTAAGGCTCTTAAACTCGGTTTTTTCATAATATTTTTCATTTTAAATTTGATTAAGTTTTGAATCCTCATGAATTTCTCTACATGTTATGATAACAATTTGAAAGTTCTTGCTAATGTTCTATTCGGACTTTCTACTATGGCGTTTTAATTTATAGTTATATATAGATGCATCTATTTGTGGCCCCATACCAAAATTAAATGTGCTAAATTATGCATTATTAACAAAACAGAATATTGAATGGAGATACAGTATTACAGACATATTTAGTTTAGCAAGTAAATATAATAGCAAATATTAATTCAAGTTGCTCCCAGTCTCAGTTTGAAATTGAAAAATGAGTTCTGGTTTCATACCGATCCTTTTTTTGTTCCCAGTCGCGTGAGTCTGGTATCAGGACCAGTAATTGAATGATCAGGATTCTATTAATTTATATCATTTCACATGTCGTTGTTTCTCATGCAGAGCATTGAATTCAACTAACATTATTTATTTGTGATTTATTTTTATGTTATTTTGTAGATTATTATTTTTATTTTCTTGTATTTTACAAGATTTAGTCTATAAATAAATATATAAATATTATTTTTTGAAATCTGGAGAGAAAAGGAATCATTTTTTTCTAGACTATTGGTTTACTGAGTTACTTTAAATTTACATTGGTCGTTGGTCAATCTTTAGCATTAATTCTTTCTGCAACATAGAGTAACTACAAATTCAAATTACTGGAGCATACCAAAAGAGGTCTAGAAATGGAGGTATCATATCAATAATTTAGAAAATCGCAATTCTTAACAAACTGTAATTTGAGAAGTGAATGATCTTAGCTTATTATAAAAGTTCTTTTAGAAATGAAGTTGCAGTATTTTAGGTTTAGAATCAAAACTTCTACCATGTAAAACAACACTAAAATGAAGGAAATGTTGAATCCCTAATATTACTAGGTTTTTATATGATATATGTAGTTATTTTATGCAACAAAATCTGTACAATTAATGCAAACAGCGTTCAAAATTTCAGAAATTCTTAAAAATTTGTTACAAAAATGCTAAAATGTTAACACATTTATAAAAATCAATCGCATTATGAATACATTTTGAAAATTATTTGAAATATGTGATATATATATGTTAAGACAACAATTAGCAGGAGGGGAAGGATTTCCGAAGTTCCCTCTCCTAGATCAACCAGTTCTCAGAATCTGAATTAGTTTTTTCAAAACTTGCTGAGTTTTCATTCAGAATGCTGACATACTTGTACGTGCTCATCTTAGCAACAACCCACGCATTATGTTTAGATGATATTTGATTGCTGTTGAGGTGTAGTATGATTGAATCTTGATTATTCTACATTGGGTTTACAGAACATCTGAAATGTACTTAACAGTTTAAATTGATCCAGGTTATAGCTTTTTTAATTCATACAAAGTACCTGTTTCATTGAGCAATTACAATATAGTATTTCAGCAATATACAAATTGTGCTGACTTCATGTGCTAATAGTAGAAAGCAAAAAAAAGGATATGGCCAGCTTTCATAGAACTTATTCAGCTATTTTTGCAAAAAATGAAGCTTTTTCAAAATTCTAATAAGATAGAAAAGCCTGTGTTTTTTAGGTAGAGACTTATAGTTTCTTCGAGAAAAGTGAAGAGACAACCCCCGTGGCCACATTCTTCAAAAAAATAGGTCNATTTTATGCAACAAAATCTGTACAATTAATGCAAACAGCGTTCAAAATTTCAGAAATTCTTAAAAATTTGTTACAAAAATGCTAAAATGTTAACAAATTTATAAAAATCAATCGCATTATGAATACATTTTGAAAATTATTTGAAATATGTGATATATATATATGTTAAGACAACAATTAGCAGGAGGGGAAGGATTTCCGAAGTTCCCTCTCCTAGATCAACCAGTTCTCAGAATCTGAATTAGTTTTTTCAAAACTTGCTGAGTTTTCATTCAGAATGCTGACATACTTGTACGTGCTCATCTTAGCAACAACCCACGCATTATGTTTAGATGATATTTGATTGCTGTTGAGGTGTAGTATGATTGAATCTTGATTATTCTACATTGGGTTTACAGAACATCTGAAATGTACTTAACAGTTTAAATTGATCCAGGTTATAGCTTTTTTAATTCATACAAAGTACCTGTTTCATTGAGCAATTACAATATAGTATTTCAGCAATATACAAATTGTGCTGACTTCATGTGCTAATAGTAGAAAGCAAAAAAAAGGATATGGCCAGCTTTCATAGAACTTATTCAGCTATTTTTGCAAAAAATGAAGCTTTTTCAAAATTCTAATAAGATAGAAAAGCCTGTGTTTTTTAGGTAGAGACTTATAGTTTCTTCGAGAAAAGTGAAGAGACAACCCCCGTGGCCACATTCTTCAAAAAAATAGGTCACATCTACCTGAAACTGTAATTGATTCTATTTACCAACTGTGCACAAATTTTTGTATACTGTGGAAGCAGTTCTTTCAACTTCCCTTATTATAATTTATTAGATACTGAAGTTTGGTGGATTGTAGATGAAATGCCCAATATTGGAATATTTTTGATATATTCTTAAGAATGTGTAATATTATTTGAAAAAAGTTGGAAATATTTGCTAAATCTTTGGAAGGTTTGTTAAATTGTAGGGAAACCTGCAAGTTATTTGAAAAAATTGCCAATATTTTGCAAATATTTGCCAAACCCTTGGATGGTTTTGCAAATGAAATGTGGAAATTTGGCAATAATTTAGAATTTTTACTAAGGTTGCAAAAATTAACCTCCTTTTTGCTTCCCTAGCGCTAACCCTAAGTCTTCCTCATGGGGTGACTGCATTCTCATAGTCCCCCTTAAATCCACCACTGCTATCACTGTAGATATTAGCTTTAATAAACGTTTTACATTACTCATATTATTACACGTTATTATATTGTTATAGAGGTTTACTATATCCAATAAATTATTTTTAATTAATCATTATTACATAATTTGATATTTATCGTACACAAGTCCCAGATCATGGCGTAACGACGATTACGAGAAAATAAACGACGCAGAGCAGAGGTCTACAACAAACTACCATCAATATGCGCTGCAGTAGTAATAGCAGCTGTTTTACACAGGCCAACTCTACGTCTTATACTTTGAAAAATTTAGATGTTTCAATGGTAAATTAATATATATATAGATATAATGCAAAAAGCATGAATTTTATCTCTATGACATAATAATAGGAGATATGTTAAAACATCAATATCCACAAAAATGAGAAAGTGCTTTTGAATGTTGTGATTCAGTAAAAAATTAAGTAGTATCATAATTAAGCAGATTATTAAATGTAATGCACCATTTGAATAAACGCACGCGGAACTTCTCAGAAATATAGGTCAGTAAAATTATACATATATACGTTTATATACATATATATATATATATATATATATATATATATATATATGTATATGTATGTATATACATGTATATAGCAATTGATTTTTTGCAGCTATGGGTAATTGAAAACCCGGAAGAATTTCTTTCAAATCACTTGCAGTCAATATGGTAATGGAAATGTTTACAAAATGAAATAGTTCTAACTATATATTGTTAAGAATAAAATATAAGGACTATTTCTTAAAAACTTATTTTTTAAAGAAATAGTTCTTATATTTCAAGTTATTATAACTATTAAACATTTTCTTACCACAAATTTTCTCTTCCTTTACATTGATGATTTCCTGTTTAGTGGCATCCTTAGGTAAATTTATATTGAGATCGTTTGTTGATAGCATGTGCACTGCCGTCATAAATATTTCAATACCGTCTAGTTTTGAGTTATTATCACGATCATGAATCCTATATTATAAAATCAAGATTAATGCTTTTTGCAATTTAATTTGATATAAAAACAAGAATATTAGTAAAAATAGTGAATTTAAAATGGTGAACAGAAGCATAATTGGTTAACTATTTAACAGACTCACCTAAAGAAATGAAATTCTTTCTGCTCTTGAGTCATATTTGCTGTTTCATCTATTTCTACCTCTTCTTTTAGATGCTGTTTTATGTGCCTAATTTGGAATGTAATATTTTTCTTCCCTCTTCAAATATTTTAGCAATGATACATTTAATTAAGACACATTATATAATAATGCAATTGAAAAAGAATTACTGGTCTCCATTATTTTGTTGATTTAAAGCACTTTTCTTAATAAAAATATGTTCCTTTTTGCAAGCTCTTGAAGAAGTTCATTATCATGAATTCATTGTTTGTACTTGTAGTTTGTACTATTGATTATAATTTTTTACTTATTTTTCAACTTTGGAATTCTCTAACATGCACACATTATTACACTTATTAACTTATTTAATTGAAAGTTAAAATTTTCAATTATTATAAAATCCACTCTTATCTTGCCTATCATAGACCGTTTGTCTTTAGCTATATATCATTTTAGGTTAAGTACCTTAGGAAAACAATTATTACTTAGCCCTTCTCTTTTTTCATGTTCATATATTTAACAATAGAGTGGCAATGATGTTAATAGTTGCGATTTTGCAATTCCAATTTAAGTGGCTTACTTCATACTTTGAAATCAGAATATAGCTGCATATAAATCTGAATTCTTACTTACTCTTCATCTTCAATAAAAACTTCATCATTGAGTGATTTCAGTTCTCTACCTCTTATTTTGGTTTCAAATATTCCATGGGCAATAATAGATTTTAGAAGGAATATTGTATAAACTAATGAAGGGAATAATGTGAGGCAACTCATTAGTTATGTATTATGAGCCGCGTAGTACTTCAAGCAACCATCTTACACTTACAAACACTCATTTTGGCTCACATTTCACATTTTGTTTACATCACGTTTTAAATAACGTTTTAAGAAGTCATTCTAATTGACAGACTTTTACATAGCCTGAAACAATAAAAACAATTCACATAATATTAGTCATTCAACTTTGTGTTCACATTTAAAATAAAAGATTTTTAACATGTAGTCAAATATCACATTTCATTATGGACAGATGCTTTCAATAGTTACAATAAGATTCATAGTGCGGTATTGAATTTAGAAAATTATTATTTTATATGGATTATGACATTAAGTTTTCTCTGAAAATACCTCACAAAATATTTTTTTCTTCAAGGAATGCACACGTTGGGAATTGCATGGAATATATTTTGTTAGGCACTCAATTAAACTTTGAAGAAATCTGCTCGGTGAATTAAGTGTATACTTAAGTAGGTTTCATTAAGTCAAAAATGTGTTCTTACAATGAATCAAACTAGGAGATGTTGTACTTGGTGTCTACATTGAAATGTTGATGACAAAATCACTAAGAAAGACTCTTGTTATGGATAAAGGGACAATGCAGTATGCAGATGTTTTGAGATTTTTGGCTTATAAAGCTTAATTTGAATAACCTTGTTCATGTATTGATGAATCGATAGAACTGATAAGAAAAGCAATAGAACAGTTATTTATTCAAGAGATTTCAATTCAGAGAGTCATTAGTATAAGGGAGTTCCAAATATTTGGAATAAAATTATTTTCATAAAATATAAAAGGATTAATAAGAGATCAGCAAAAGAAGCATTTTAAATATTAGCAATGATTTAATAAAAATGTATGTAATTTCATTATACACCCAATAATTAGAAATATACAATTGGTGCATAGTTTGGAAGTAGAAATATTAACTTTTAACTAAATTTCATTAATTAGGTGAAACTGATAATTATTTGATTTATTCTGAAGAATATCCTACGTAAGCACGTTTTTGGATAAAAATCGTATTCGGAAATGTTGCATTAAGTCTTAAAATTGTTATTTTCTATGCAGAAATGAGAGTTGTAAATGGCGGATTGCATGTAGAACGAGTACTTAAGATCTAGTACTAAAGTGTTTTTTTCCAATTCATAGACAAAATTGCTAAATTTTGTGTTATTTGAACATCTTAGATTACGCATAGATGTAACGTGAATAGTTATTCCAATTTTATTGTCTATGAAATTCCAAATAGTGCAAATCTATTGTCTAGATATCTCAGATGCCAATCTTGAGACAAAGTTAAATATCATCAGAAGATCAAGCAACCATGTTGCCTACAAAGTCTTTATGATCAAGTAGCATTTTCTACTCATATTGAGAGGCAGATTCCAATGCTGAAACTACTGCTGACCGCCTCACGTTTTTTTATTTATTAACGAATCGCCAATGGAAATGAGTTGCAGATCAAACAAATAATGCCAATATATCTGTACATAAAATTGTGAGAACATTTTTCCTTATTGTATTGCGATACACATCTGTATAATTGTTTATTTAAAAATTGCAGATCAACTCGTGGTTATGCTTCAAAAATATATTGTCTTGCAAATATCCACAAAAAAGAAATACCACTTCGTCTTATTGCAAATTCATTTGGCTCCATAAATAATAAAACTATTCGACTCTAATAATAATAATAATAATAATAATAATAATAATAATAATAATAATAATA
>CABFPE010000204.1:432044-458298 GCA_900660155.1 Hofstenia miamia | reverse complement strand
GTCCGCTACCGCACAGCGCACATCTCTAGTCTGAACTGTACAGTTCACTGACAAATTTTAGAGATCTCCACATATATGTGTAATTGTAGTACTTTGCTTGCTAGTTTACTTTAATTTTTGGAAAAAAACTTATTTTACGCCAAAGTTTTAGAACACAATTATGTGTCCAGGTTTTATATAAAAATATTGTGCACTTTCCATAAAATTAATTGATATTTACTAAAAGTAAGCAATGAAAAACAAAAACTTTATTTTTGAAAAAGTATTAAAATAGGGCTTGCTCATTTTAATTGATTGTATGTTAATCTAATAATATGAAAATTTAAATAAAGGTAAATAATAATTGTGGAAAACTTTTACTGCATAAATAGATAATGTAATAATTAAGCCATAAACTATAAACTTTGAAATATTAAATAATACGTAGAAAGATTATTTGTTATGTACTAAATATACCTTATGATAGTTCGACAGAAATCGCAAAATAAAATATCGAAAACATCTATTAGCAATTTTTGCAATTCTGCAAAAAGTCAAACAAGAATTATGTAGCATAACGGCGGGAACGAGAATTCGAATATTGCTATTGCATTTTGAAAATTCCCGTAAGGTAATTTCTATGCAAATCTATTTCTTAGAATCGTTTATATTATCAAACAGATACTAGCATAATGTAATACGAACGTTAAAATAGTACAAAAAAGTTGTATTTCCGGTGCTGATATAATAAATAAATTTTAGGCACAGCACGAATAAATAAAGCAAATTCTTAGGCACGGCACGAGAAGCGAACGGATTAAAGCACGGCACGGTTGCAGCTCTGGTCTGAGCTCAACGTCTCCTCGGAAAGACAATTTCTTAATGAAAATCGTACTCTTTTAAAAAGAGATGCCATTAAGGTATTTGTAGTCTTAAAAGAAGCAAGATTTAACAAACTTATCTAGACTCTTAATCTGTACTGCTGAGTTGCATACTTAGCAAATTTGAGAATATAGCTTTTTCAGTCATTAAATTGCATGTGTTTTTTTCCTTAGTTTTAAGAAAGTGTCGCCATTGTGTCGTAAATATCAAATTCTGGGCGCCGGTCAAAACTGGTTAAAATTCTGGAAAAACATACCGGTTGATCAGTTGACCGAGCGGTTACAGCCGGTTGAGAAAAGCCTAGCCGATTCAGTCGGATCAGCAAAAAATGTGACCAGGTCCAACTCTGAGTTACAGCCATTGTTCTAAAGACAAAAAGTTTGTGTGCCTCTGTTCGACCTGAATTTAATGAACCATTATTTTCTACTGGGTGGAATGCGGGTAAACAGCATTAATAATATTGTTTTCTATTTTTTTAATTGGCTCATACGAATAAACAGCACCCAAAGATGAAATTTAGCTTGTGTAGATTGTCGCCAAATGAAAAAAGAGGGTGAGTAATTATCCAAAATACCCCTTGGTTCCACTACCTATTTTTTAGACGACATCACTCTTTGCCAAGGTTGAAATTTCCATTCCATTTCATTTCCAGATTATGGATTGCAAATTTAATTGAAATTTACGGAAATGCATCATTAAAAAATTTTTTGCACAAACCACTTGTGCTTAAATAATAATAATGTTTTAAGAGCAATAAAAATATATCAAAATAGTCAAAATTAGTCTAAATAATGTTAATACTTCTTTAAAGTAGGTTAGACGTGTCAAAGTTATAGACAGACTTAACGAAATTTTTAATTTGTCTATTTCCAAATTACAGTGTAAACAAAAGATTTCAAAAGGCATCGCAAATATAACACGAACATTTAGTTAGTTTCGAATCACAAAGGCTAAAAAATTTAAATAATGGACTGGTACAGGAATGACATTCTAGGTTTTCTATAACCGCAATTACGTTGATGTACTTTCATAAGGACCTTAATGAAAAATGGATAGGCGCCTACTCTCTTTTTGTTGTCTACCCTACTTGTTATTTACAGATAGGTTTATATTTAATATTAAAGATCTTGAAGATATTCCTCAAGGTCTATTGATGACATTGACGCAAAAAGTTCCTTACACATGATTGTTTGCCAGCGCCATACAATTATATATGTAGAGAATCTAAGACAAATGTTATCATCAATTTTGATCATGATCAGATAGGTTTAATAATATACGTTTGCGAATACAAAAGATGAAAGCTTGTTTCCTTCTGTGACATTTTCCAAGTTACGGAATTTCATAGGATTCAAATTGACAGGCTTGCCGTTGTGCTATGTAGACTTTTATATTATGTTATTAGCCTTTGTCGGACTGAGTATGGATTTTCACTGAAATGATGGGCTTGGGCTGGTCTGGGCATCAATATTTATTTGCAGACAAATTTATATAACATCTAGGCTTAGTTAACTTAGGCTGTGTTTGGATATGGATTCTTTTTTTGCCAATCCTCTGCGGCTAGTTTGTATGATATTTGTAAAAGGCATTGAAATTCAGATACTTACATCTCCTCGTCTTAGTAAACATTTGAGATTTTCAGCTTTGTTACTGTGAGCTTTGCACAGGTCATTAGTTCTTTCTTTTGCTGTAATAAAAATGAAACGCTTGTTGGAATTGATAAAGATAAAATGCTAATTGCATTAATTGAATTGCACAAGATAGAATATTGCAGTTTCTAAACAAGCAGGTGTGATAATATATCGTTTTATAGCTTAATAAATGTTTGAACTTTTTGAAATCGGCTAAATGGAATACATAGAAATAATCAAAATTCATTAATTTTTATTAATTGTAATTCTTTCAAATTCCTTTTCTTCTTTAACAGAGCATATTTCAAAATTCTGTTGCAATGGTTATAATAATTTTATTTGTTAGAATTTCAACATTTTAAAATTGAATGCATTTAAATGTAATAAAATCAGGGTCTTAAATAGTCACGATATGTTGACTCTATCCAGCCTAACTTAAAATTTTACTAAGGAATCTTCCAATTGTATTGATTCACAAAGTGACCCACGTTAGTGAATTGCATATGTGATCCACTAACTGCTTAGCACAACTGTACAGTATATACATTTATACAAGTGAACTTTTTTGTATGTTACAGTGTATTTACAATCATATTTTAGTAAATATAATTAGCATAATTGTCACGTACTTTCGCAGCTTGAGACTTGAGAAACTCCCAGGATAAATTAGCTTACCGGTATGACCAGGGAAACATTTCAAAGTGACCAGTTTTGACAGATTAAGTGAAATTAAGGGTGACCAGATGCGGTCTGTGATCGGTCTGGTCTAATGATCAGAATCGTTTGTCTTCCATTTTTATGCTTGATCCAATCTAACCAAAATATTTAGCAAGAAATATGACAAACCATGAGTTGGGTTGGGTCAACCCAAGCCATATACTGCTTTGAATATAACTATAGGCTGATACTTGAAAAAATTTGAAGTAAAAAGAATGGGCAAGCATTTTAACGGTTCCCAAACTTTTTTATTGGTATCTTGTGAATACTAAATGCATACCATTTTTTTATTCGTATATACATCTAGAAGATCACACTATTAATTATAATTATAGTTCTGTTAATCTGATAAAAAATTTTTAATATTAATGCCAGCAAAATTAAGCAAATTATAAGTTATTACTATGTTCTATTGAGTATGTTGTGCTTCAGTAAAAATTGGTACTATAACCTTAAAAATATCTGTTTATTGTATTTTAATAAAAAATTGCTAAAATTTGAAAAAACATTTCAGAAAAAAAAATTTTCTATAGTACTTTAACACCACACTGTAGAACAATTTCAGAGGAACTTTGAAAGCCTAAAAATGTCAATTTACCCTGCAGGGTAGTGAATATATACTACAATTTTGTAATTTCACGATATTTACATTTCTATTGTTCACTTATTGCACAATTAATGCATGAAGCCCACTACATTTAAATTGCATGTATAGTTCCTATAACAGCTTGTAACAGCAAGAAACGATTTCATCCAGAATAAAAAACTTAAGATTTTTATATTTACAAAAATGATCAATTCCGTCTTTTTTACACAAACACATAGTTTTGAGCTTGTAAATACTAACTTTCATTTACAAAATCATTTTATCTTTTAATCTTTTCAATTGTGATAATCACATGTATCAATTTGAAAAATTGATACTTTCTGAAATACATGTACATGTATCATTTTGAATAAATCATTCTTTGAGAAAACTGCTACAACAAAAATGAAGCAAATATGTATTGGGCCTAGAACAAACGTACCTCAAGAGATGCTATTGAAAGAGACTGCAAAGAAATATTTTAGATTTTTAGGTGAGTGAACATAAAATTTCGTGTATAATTTACCTAATCTTAGATATTTGGTTAGATTTGGATACATCGTGTTTAGACAAAATTTAATTTGTGAGTATACAATGCAGTAGTGATATTAAAGAAACTCTAAAGCTTTGAATGGTGTAAGATTCAGATTTACATGGAATTTAATTGAACATAAAAGTTTGCATATGAAAACCTTGTATTTACAATAAGTGAGCCCTTTGTTTTTCATTTTAAATGCAGAATTGCATCGTTTAGGATGATGATAACAACATTTGCATATATTAATGATTTTCACGATGTCTTCTTTCTTGAAATACAAACGTAGTTTTAAATTCATTTTAGAAAATCTCTGAATTCGTATGGCATGCAATTGACACTTGCGTGTTATAAATTTGTACAAAAGCAACGGTCATAGTCAAAACAAAAGCAGATAAAGGTATTGTATACCACAGAGTTGGTCTTAGAAGGCGAAACTGATTGTGCTACAAATACTTTGATATATAAGCCGAACACAAACCTAAGATTCATGCTACATAGCTTAGCCACATTGCGATGTGGGACTCTTAAAAATACATGGAATGTTTTTATTAGGAAGAATATGATATTATCTTGCATGTAATAAAGAGAAAACAAAAAATTTTATATGAAAAATCTATCACATTAACGTTAGAGCGATTATTTACCCAGTTCAATGACATTTTCACATTGCATACCAAATGTATGAATATGGCAGCATACAATACTAAACAAATCCATATTAAATTATAAATCCATGTGATGATATTTATTCTACGTTACCCAATCATGAATCCTCTATTTTCTGTAATTCGTAGTTGTATTTGGCCTTTATATGCGATGTTAGTTGCTTCATAATACTTTATTGACTTAAATGCAGTGGTCTCAACATTTGAAAGGATTTATGCATTCCCATGTTCTTGAAAAACAAAGTTTTGCATGTAATTTTATAAATATATGTTTATCTGTTTTATATTTGTGTCATCATTTTAGCCATATTACTTACAATAAATAAACTGCAAACTATTCTCTATTTGAAAATTGCATGAATTCTGCATAAATACTGCAAATTTTTGCAAAAAATTTAGCTAATATATAGAATAAATTATACAAAACTAGTCTTTTATTGTTATTTCATGAATGATGCCAGTCAAATACACCACATTCTTCCAGATTATAAAGGACGTGAGTAGCAGTTTTTTTCTAAATGAAAGTCTGAATTTCGGAATGATTGTTTAACAAAGACAAATAAAATTGCAGGATTTATAAAATTCGATAACGAAATGGAAATATACTAAAGCCAATTTTTTGTTTTCTAAAGGAAGATAATTAGTTATTTAAAAATATATTTTCTGCATTGTCGAATATTCTGTCATGTTAATGAATATCATAAGTACTAATTTATCAAGGAAAGGCAATATTGAAAAAGTTATATTTTAAAAAGGTTTGAAATTTTGTTTCTACATAAATATTTGTGAACGCAATTGGTTATGAATTACGTCCATTATACAATTATAACCAGCAAAAAATTCCAAAATAAGAACATCCTGTGGTTTACCCAATATACTGTCCTCTTAACAATTTGGATATCCAAATTTCCTCCATTTTGCAAAACCTCAAACTCTGCCATAAATTATTTTTAAAATTGCTCTTGCTAACATATCAATGCTTAATGTTTACTCAAAGCCTATAAATACAGTGAATTAATATTCACTTTGATTATATTGTTGTTTAAAAAACTCTTGGTCTATTTTCCCTAACCATTCAATAGGCCAAAGTAACTTGAGATTGAAAATTTTAAAAATCGAAAACACAATAAATGGTAAAAAGCAAATAATATAAAATAACTTCTTATTCAACAGTCTTAAAAATTTTTTATCGATGATAAATAACATTCGATTTTAGAATAAATCAAAAACATTAATTAGGAAAGCACGAGTGCTCGACTTTAAAATTTTCCATTAAGATGATTTACGTGACGTCTAATTTTTTAAATACCAGCAAAGTAAAACGAGCTTTGAACTTTTCACAATCGTTCGGACAATTGCACGAAACACGCTGATCCGCGTAAGCACTCAGAACTTTTTGAATTAATAAGAACCAACCAGTAGTTTAAATTAGTGTCAAATTTTCATATAGTCTAATCAATATGCTACTAAGATTTCAATTTTTCAGGAACAATTAAACTGACAAAGAGAGTAGGTTACGTTAACCCTACCCTAAGCTACCCTAAGCTTAAAAATATAAAAGGTTTTCTCTACAGTTTGGAAAGAACTTGTCCATCCATATTAAAAGAATATTGGCATCCTTTGACATGGACACATCTGTGGGTACATAATTATTTACATAGGATTAAGAATATTCAAACAAAATACGTTAGTGAAATTTGCAACATTCAAAGCATTGTGTGAAAACAAAATACGTTAGTGAAATTTGCAACATTCAAAGCATTGTGTGATGTGTCTCAATTTTTGGTATCTGTCTTTAAGTGAACTATGAGATATTTAGGGATATCCGATAATAACCTAAACGCACATGCATTCTGTACACGTTCTCTCAACTCTACAAAAGCATTATGTAATGCAAAAAAATGGCCTGAAGCAGAAATGCCGGTCACAACCGTTCAAAAAAAAATAAACTTATAAATAAGATGAAACCAATTAAAACAGTCAAAACCAAAGTCTTATAATGTGAGGACCAATCAAAGCCGGTATCCACATGAGGGAACTTGGGTACCGTACCGGTCTTGAACACTGAGGCCGGGTGACCGGAACCAGACTAGTAATCGTCGCCAATTGAGGGTACAGCTTCTATCTCTGTGTAAGTCTGTCTTTTTCATTTGCAAATATTTTTATATATATATANGGAACCAGACTAGTAATCGTCGCCAATTGAGGGTACAGCTTCTATCTCTGTGTAAGTCTGTCTTTTTCATTTGCAAATATTTTCATGTATATATATATATATATATATATATATATATGTATGTATATATATATATACTTACATCTACTACAGTATAACAAATATATTTGGAATTCTTAAAATTCACAAAGAATACTTGAATAATTTGAGACGAATCGGATGAATGATTTAACACATTTCTTAAGGATGTGAAATATTTGAAAGTAGTTCGAAATAACAAAAAATTATCAACAAGAAAAGTTATGGCACTGAGCTATTTTAACAAGCAGATAATTGCGTCAAATTGGCTTTTTACGACTAAAAGTTACAGATTGTGAAATCCAAATTCTATAAGCAAACTTGAACAATAATGTCTCTCGACATTATGAAATGGAACAACGTAGGACAGATAATTTTCAACTTTCTGCAAGAATCTTTAATTAAACGTGAATGGTACTTTGTCAAACGCTAATCTCTACCGGCAACATCGCCATTTTAGCCCATTGGAAATAAATAAATACCTGACCAACACATAAACTACAGTAGTAAGAGAAATTTTGTTAAAAATACGGTAAGTGCCAGTAGTAGTTAAGGGAGCAATTTTAGACACTTGTTTCACCGTTGAATGATGTGCAGACTATACTGACTTGACTTTATATAATAGAATAGAATTTCTTACTAAGTGTAGTACATTGGCATAATCAAACACCTCAACAAAAGCTAATAATACTACACTTAATGCATCAATAATAACCTGAAGTACAAAAACAATAATACACAAGAAACAAAAACATGGATACAGAATTTAAAGTTTACCTAGTTTATTGTAATTATTTTAACTAATGATATTTTTTGAAAAACTGAAATCCTTTTCATGGCATAGAACTGATTTTAGAGATATGTTGCTTGATTTTAAATTTCCTTCAACTTTTGATTCCCTTTATTGCAATTCGTGAGTTATTTCATACTTCAATTGTTGAGTTTGAAAATGAATTTTGAAGAAAATGTTTTTTAAACTTCACTTTTCTGAATTTAGAAGTCCTTTAATTATAACTTGAATGCGCATATAACGGGAATTGTAGTTAATTTGAAATATCCCAAAAAATTTTAATGAAAAGTATCTTATGAAATGTGAAGCATCGTCAGGATTAGAATATGAACTTTTGTCGCTCATCGTCGAGTAATTATCATTATGAATGTTTGCTGACCATTTAATTTATAAGTCAATTTTATTTATTAATCTGTGGTTTATGTCATTAAATAAAACATTACAGTATCTATAATGACTTAATACTAGAGAGTTAACTAACATTAATTTCATTTATGTATTTATAAAATTTGCTAATAACATTAATTTCATTTATGTATTTATAAAATTTGCTACATGTGAAATAGTCTTAATTCCCATCTCCATTTTGCGTAATTCTATGTGTATGTGATTTGAATAATTAAATTTATTATCGATTGTTACTCTAAGAAATTTGAAGAATTCGACTTGAGTAATTTTTCAACCCGAAAAATTTAAAATGTTTGATTTTCTATGTGATAGGGAGACGTTACACAGAATGTTCTTTTAGAGGGATTTACAGTTAAAAAGTGCATATTAAAATATTTTATCAGTTGAGACAGATTGACTTCAAAATTTACGAATTGATGTTTCTATTTGATTATCATGTGTATATACACGTGTCATCAGC
This sequence comes from Hofstenia miamia, assembly GCA_900660155.1. Lineage (NCBI taxonomy): Eukaryota > Metazoa > Xenacoelomorpha > Acoela > Hofsteniidae > Hofstenia > Hofstenia miamia. The sequence goes on along the minus strand of CABFPE010000204.1, from coordinate 449,388 downwards.
ATACTGCCCTGTTCCACAATCATTGATTAAATTGCCATTTAAATCATTTGCATACAATGAGAAAAAAGAGGACCTTAAATAGTACCCTGTGGAACACCTTTGGAAGTTTTACCCCAGTTAAAAAATATACCATTGACCTTTACTCTTTGAAAACGATCACTTAAGTAGCACCCTTACTAAATTTATACTATTAGAGTTGAAACCAACGTATTCAAACTTTTTAAGAAGAATATTGTGATCAATGGAATCAAATGCTTTGGACAAATCGATTGAAGCAATTGTGACAAAATTGTTATTATCGAGATAAGATCTCCAATTTTTAGTAGTGTTAAGTAAAGCATCAGAAGTGGAGTAAGCTTTGCGAAAGCCGAATTATACCTTTATATATTTTTGTCAAGAATACAGTTTTGGTTTAGATTTTTGTATGTCTTATGCTTTTTGATTAGTTTCATGTATTTCAGTGATTAAAAAATGTTGCCTTTTGTGATGTCATAGATCTAGGATATATGATTATAAAGAAATTAATTGCTTCCTTCTTTCTCCAATAACAATGACTACAATTTTGCATGCACCTCAACCAATTCGCCACAGTTTACTATATAATTAATTGTAAAAAATTCCCCGAATTAAAAACTAAACATAGAATGAGCAGAGGTAAGATTAGTTAAAGCTTAATTACCCTCAAACCATTAATGAACCACTATTTTATATTGAGGGATAAAACGAAATTTTGTCGTTAAAAGCAATCTCACATATATTTTCCTGATTATAAAGCTTAACATTTGCTTCATCTGAAAAAACTATATATGAAGATTCTATGATCGAGTTCTAACACTGTTTGGCAAATTGAAGTAATTTCCTGTTGTGCTTCTTTTAAAATTGCTGGATTTACTGCCATCCTACTGTACAGATAGTACATATTTTTCACTGTGTAAATAGAAATCCTTTAACATTTAAAAGTGAAATCAATTATTACCTCCTCAAAGAATACATCCCTAAAATCGGTTCTATATGAATAAAAGGATTCCAGTTCTTTAAAAAATAAATTGTGTAAACAGTAAATTATTAAGCCAAATATTTGTTGTTTTTTGTTTTTTTTGCATTTTATGTTATTGATGCATTAAGTGGAGATTAGCAGCTTTTATTCTACACTTAATAAGAAATTCTATTGTATTCTATTTTATAAGATATTTTAGATATACTAACAGTAAAAAACTTATTAAAAGTAAGAATTCTGAAACATGTAATTTTTTAATTAGCATTTCTCCAAATAATTAAAACAGAATCCTTTCCAGGCCGAAAGGCTAAAAAAGCACAGGTAAAAATAAGGATAATCTATGTAATTAATGATAGGGATTGTTACGAATCATATTGCAACTACTCAATGTATTTTCTTAAACCGCTTTGCTAGAAAATTGAAGTAAGTATTAATTCACCACGCCATGTTCAGTTTTAGAAATACTGAACAAATGGGCATGACTTTGAAAAACAATTCAAATTTTAACTATCTGCATTTTTAACAATGCATTTAAGAGTGCAAAATGTAGACTACTTGAAAAATCAACTCCATGTAAAATAAGAAGTAACGATCAATACTTCCTTGAAGTTATCCAAGCAGCTTTTATTCTACACTTAATAAGAAATTCTATTGTATTCTATTTTATAAGATATTTTAGATATACTAACAGTAAAAAACTTATTAAAAGTAAGAATTCTGAAACATGTAATTTTTTAATTAGCATTTCTCCAAAAAATTCTGCACAATTTTTAAATTTTCAACAGTAAAATACGAATTTCACATTCACATAATTATTAATACATTTTTTCTACAAGACTGGAATTTCTACTCTTCAGACGTTAATTTTAACTGCTATATGCTCAGAATATAGAGTTTAAACATTTAAGTCTTAATGAATTTGTAAATGCATTTAATTGTAATCTTAATTCAATAATTGAAGTACAAAAATAACAAAAGAAGAAATATGATGAAATTAAAAATTTAAAACACAATTTCATTATCAATATCCAAGACTCGATAAAAAAATGAAAAAATAACAAGCGTGCTTCTTCTATCTATGAAAGGCACTCTGCTTTTAAGAGAATGTGAAAATGCTGGAAGAAAGATAGACACAGACGAAGCGGACATTTTCCAAATCGTCCCAAACATTCAAAGATGGCTGTCTAAATACAATTAGTTCAGAACTATTACAATCACACTCTGCTACATAATTATATATATACACACATACACACACACATATATATATATATAATATATATATATAAATATTTGGAAAAGCTCAATAATTCAAACCTTTCGAAAACTATGTAAGAAAGCTTTCATGATGTTCAAAGGACCAAAATGTTGAGAAGCATACCATGAAGTTTCCAATTAATAAAAAATCAAAAATAAAAGTAATAAAAAATTTCATGAAATAATACTAATTAAATAAAAATATTGTTGAACTTAATATACAAACAGTAAGTAACTATCATATACATCAAAATGTTTGCTGTATTAAGTTTCAAAGCAGACATGCTTACAAGATCAGATAGTGGAACACATAAAAAACTATACCCTTTGCAGTATTTTGTGGGCGAAATCTGACGGGACATTCTGGACGAATGGCAGCGTGATTTCGCTTACGAAATGGCCCGTTCGGCAATAATGACACTTGAGGAGAAGGACCGTTAGTTGAATCTGAGTGATTGCGTATAAATCGCGGAAGTTCTGGACGAACAACTGCTTTGTCACTGCGTTTCAATGGTGATATATCGTCGTTTTCAATGGCATCTGGTGAAGATGGAATGTCACGGAACATTGGAACAAGAGGAGTTTGCGAGGAATCGTTCGGCAAATTCGTACCTTCATCCGTATGTCGGTTTAATGCACAGTCATTCTAAAATAAAAGCTCCTTAAATTTCACACGAAATCCAATTAAATACGAGTAAATAATTTAATCTCATTCAGAAACAAGAAAAATTTGAGAATTAATTTTATAGTGCAGCAGTCAGCCAACACTGCTTATTAAACAAATTTCAGAAACAATATTAAACGCGGTTTTCAAGGATCTCAACTTCCAATAACATTGCCTTATTTGAAAGATGAGGGAGTATCATTCTGAGGGTTAGTCAACAAATTATTCCTTGAAAAATTATTGAGATATATTGCAATATATAAAAATTCCAATCTTGCAATCTGACAACTCATTTCACGGTTCTTTTTCTAATCAGAATTGAATAAAAGGCTTTGTTGTCTTATGAAAACGTCTGCATTATAAGTTGAATTACTTACCACAAGTGCATATGAGATGCCAGCATCACTGTGACGATTAGGGATGGATCGTTTACGATAGCGGTGTTTACGTGGTCTTCTTCTGGCTTGAATTGGCATTGAGTTCTCATCGTCATCATCGTCATCACGCCATCCTGTGGAACCAAATAGAATTGTACTAATACTGCTGGTTTTGCTGTTAGTGTGCAGCCGAAGAACAGAATCAACTGGAGAAGACCCTGTGTTTACGCTTGAAGCACTGTGATATCGTCTTTCAATATTTGCCTAAAATGTGTGTATCTACTTTTATATATAAATTCATTTTTAATTAATATAAGTACTATATAATAAGTTAAGTTAGTTCAAAATAAATATATGATACACCGCGCAAAATAATTCTGGCTCAGAAAACACTAGACTCGTGTTTGTTCTGTATGAATAGCCTCATTCACATTTTTTAAAAGTTTGAAACGGTTTATTTTTGTACTACGCGGACAGGGTTTGGGGTGCTTTTTTACCCCACAGATATTATTGAATAATATAAATAGTTTGTTGTCTAAACAAATTTTACAAGGATGCGGGTTACACAAAACATTTCTTAAATTGGTCAAATGAAGCATGATCCGATATTCAGCTTTCCTATGTTTTTGAGGGCTGATCTTGTCCAAAAATACTTCGTAATAATTAGTGACTAACTTACGCCCTACGCAATATTTCGTAGGAGTGAACAAGGGTGGAAACAGGCCTGATTGTACCGCGTATGCTGCAAGCCTACCGGGCTCAAATGGCAAATGGGCTGGGCCGGGGCGAAAAAAAAATTAGTAATGTGGGCTGTGGAGGGAATCTGTCCAAAGTTAATAAACTGCTGGTTAAAGTGAGGGCTAAAAGTTTTGGTTAATCTTGCAAAAGAGTATATTTTAAACAAATTCTATGTATATTATGAGATTGTCTTGCAACTTGTATTCAATAAACGTATTCCAGCTCGTAAATAATATGGATTTTGTTGTTTTTCCAAATAATTTCTGTTTGCTAAAAGTTTTTACTGGTTTTAATAAAATAGGGACTATTTGCTGGCCTAGGTTGAATTGTTAAGCCAAGTTGGACCGACTGCGTCAGCTGTGGGCTTGGGTCAGGTTAAAAACAGCGAGACTCCTACAGCTTGTGCATGGAAAATTTCAAGATATTCTGGAATTTTCTAAATAATTGAAATTACAAAAGAAAGCTACGCAGATTTATCCTTTAACCAATCTTTCCACTTTAAGATCCTAACTTGTTTCAAAAAAATCGTACTCATTGTTAAATACAAAGTAATGCCTGCAGTTTTCATATGTTAGGCTTCTGATAATGATGGCAAACACTAGTCCTTCTTGGATGGAATGAAGGAATGAAATCATACTTTTCAATTTATTTTTCGAAACCTCCTACATAATGTTTTATACAAATGAGTGTGCTAAGCGACTATAGCCTTAGGGAAAAATTTCATCTACCGTCTATACAAAGAATTCCCCCAATGTACACTGTACAGCGTAATGCAAAATTTGATTATTGCCTACCAATGCTTATGTTTTAAATCCTTACCTCATTATAATAATCGTATCTAGTAATTTTGCTGGATCTGGCAATAGCGATCATACCACATCCTATCCATAATTTCAAGGCAGAACTTTCAGGCTAATTTTGTCTCACCAATCCTTTTCTATCTGAAATATATGTATCCATGTCGTAATACCAAATATGTTCTCGTAAAATGCAAAAAACCAATTTCTTTTCAAAATATCGTATTATTGTTGAATATCCGTGTACACCAAATTTTGCAAACCGTTTTTTGCCAAAATGCTCCAATATGATATTCAATGTGGAGCACCAGTAGATAAAATTAGGGTTTAGCTATTACATGATTAGCATTACCATTGGCATGGTTTCTATCATTATACTTTGTATCTGTCTTCAAATAGGTTTCAATTCTGTTGACCGATTACCAAGGCCTACTATATGGAAGACCGTGAAGTCATTCATTCTAGAATACGTGTCTAGACAAGGCTATCTATTTATATATTTTAACTATAAAATGTTGTGTAGCACACTCCATTTTTCAAGATACAAGAGTCAATCTATTTAGTCAGAATGTCTGTGGTAGAAAAATTACCCCAAACCTATTTTTCGTTGTATATAACTAGATTTCAGGCTGTTTTGCCCAAATTTTGTTGAAACTTTGAAATGTAGTGTTTCTATGATTTTCATGAAAAGTCAATCAATATCAAGAAGTTTCATATAAATCTCTAAAAATTGTTGAAGAATTAAGAGCTATGGGGTACGAAAAGTACCCAAACCATGGTTAACTATTAAAGATATCAATAATAATTGTAAAAAAATTGACACGTTTGAGAAAAAATTGTGTTATTATTGTTAGCATGAAACATGGACATCGCTAATCTACCTATTTTAGATGCGTCCAGAACATGACAAAATGTTTGCAGGATAACTAAGAAAATGTATTGGATAAGTTAAAAATGAATTATAATGAATTTCACCATTTCCAACTACTAAAACCAATATTAAATATACTTCAAAAAATCCCTAAACTTTGACATTTGATGACTTCATCAAAAATACAGATGAAAATTGAAAATTGATAGTGCTGATATGAATAAGGTTTGGTTTTAATATCATAATTAAAACAGAATCCTTTCCAGGCCGAAAGGCTAAAAAAGCACAGGTAAAAATAGGGATAATCTATGTAATTAATGATAGGGATTGTTACGAATCATATTGCAACTACTCAATGTATTTTCTTAAACCGCTTTGCTAGAAAATTGAAGTAAGTATTAATTCACCACGCCATGTTCAGTTTTAGAAATACTGAACAAATGGGCATGACTTTGAAAAACAATTCAAATTTTAACTATCTGCATTTTTAACAATGCATTTAAGAGTGCAAAATGTCGACTACTTGAAAAATCAACTCCATGCAAAAGAAGAAGTAACGATCAATACTTCCTTGAAGTTATCCAATAGCCAAGTTGTCAGAGTGATGCTCATGAAGTTAAGTACTGCACTTCGAGTAATAAGTGCGAGAAAATATTCTTGAGTATATCTTACTAATCTGTCATTTTCACAACGTGGGCATTAGACAAAATTGGTTGTTAAATTTTGCATTTTGAATATCGGAAAGCAATAGAATGATACTATTATGAATTTAAAATTCCAAATTGCGTATTTGATAATTAAAACATTTCACCATAATAATTCGGCTGTAAAATTATATACATTCATTATTTTATACAATATATATATATATATATATATATATATATATATATATTTTCCGAAATCAAAATGAATCCCACATAATTCAAAACGCGCAATTGTACAAGTTAAGGTGAAAGAAATAATAGAAAATATTATGAAGAATTTGAAACATTCGAAAAAATATTAATAAAGCAAGAAAAAAATACCTGCAGCGAAAGAGGTCGAGTTGATATAGCAGGTAAAGCAGCACTTCTCACCAAACATGTATCACTTTGCAGACGACTTGCAGTGTCATTAGGAAGAGAATTAGTACTTGGCTTATTAGCATGTAAATTCCCCGTGCTTTTGGGTGACATGCCTCCGAGTCTAGGTGGCGTGTCCGAATTAAAAACTTCTCGACGAGGTTCGATTTTGATTGGAGGAGGCGCAGGTCTTTCTTGAACATTTTTTGATGAGTCGGATTTACCCGCTAATTAAATAATACGTAATTTGGAATAATAACAGCATGCATGGACTCAGTCAATTAATCAGGCCATTCGTTTATCTATCTAAAGTCAAACACAGATCATGCAATTCCTTTGAGTCTTACCTAGATTAGATTACCCACATTCATTTTACCAGTTTTCAATTTTTAGAAATAATTTGTTGTAAATATTAGGAAATCATAATTTAATACATAAGTTCACTCTTGTATTAGTCTCAAATTTTAACGAATGCTCTAAGAGGCAATAAATTAATTAAATGATTGAACAAATCTAAACCTAGGTCTTCCAATTTAACTTATTTTTTGAGAATTCCGAGTCGAATTCCCACTTATTCTAAGACGTCGAAGCCAATGAAAAGCTGAATTCCAAATCCCCCGCTACCCATTCGTTTTTTTTTGAAAAATTTACGAAACACAAGCAAACTCTTTCTAAATTTTTAGATGTATATATAAAACTAGAGTTAATTGAAGTTATATCAATTTCTATGAATAGCGAAGACAATTGTAGACAAAATATCTTAGGTTTGCATAAGTTTTGATCCGAAAACAGGAATCACCGAACATAAGCATTGTGGAAACAATTTATCCAACCGATGCATCATCGCGAGTCAGGTCTACCTTATTTAAGTCCTGATGAAATCTTAATACAACATTACACGAAGTGTTTGTTAGTAACACCATACTAAGTTCAACAGATTAAAACTTTAGAATACAAAGCGACTGAATTTGAGAGAAGCTGGTTACATATCATGCATGATTAGTAGACTGGCTCTTGAGTTTGATAAGGGCTTTGCATCTAAATCTTTTTTACGTCAATGATTTCTAATATGTTTCAATTTGATAACTACTAATTTTTATTGCAAATCAGTGCTATTGTCGGATGAATCAAATCTTAATAGAAAAACTACAAAAATTTGCTTCTATCAAAACAGTTTGATTAGAATTGTTTAGCCATACTTAGGTGCGTTTCCACATACAAAACGTATACCTCACCATGAAAACCAACGCATACAGGCGTATATTTCAAGTGTAAATCTGGAGCCTAATGATATTATTAAAAACAATTTTCAAATTTTGTAATTTCTTTTGCCAACATTTACAAGTTTATATTAAATTTCTATCTAAAAATACTAGGAGTATTTCTTTAATATTCAAAATATATTTTGAGTGTTGCAAATATTGTTTCTAAGATCCCATTCGCCACAAATCAGTGTTATAAAATGTCGGGTCTATAGAAATATGAGAGTACAGGTTTATGAATACTTTGGCAACATTTTTTTTGAAAAAACCACTAGAAATATGAACAATTGGATAGTGGAATCATTCATAATAGAGGCAAAAAAATTTTCATACTATTTCCTTGTGTAGCTCATATGTGCTTATTAAAACTGCAAATTTAATGCATGCAGTGAAAGTAACTGTAATTGTCCCTTTCGGTCTTTCTAGAACTTTCTTTGTCAATTTTGGACTAAATGACTTGTAAATTGTGGCATTATTTAGTAAATGTACGTCTAAAAGAATCAGCTGAATAGATTTTCGTGAATAGACTTATTTAAAATTTAAAATCTCCAGGGAGTAAGCTATTAATCTTGGATGGTCATTGAAGCAAAACAGCTAAATACAAAATAACAAATACATTCCTCTTGTGGAAACGCAACCCTAAACTAGTTTATTACCGTACCCTAAATGATGATAATGAAAAATAGGAAATCAAAGTTCAAGAGAATATTAACATTGAACCAACCTATATTTTATTAGCAAACAAGCAAAGGAAAAGAAGTGATCGAGACACCATTTTATAGAAAACCGACAACCAGCTTGTACAATTTTCCCACCCAAAAACATTGTGTTTCTGCGAGAATTTCAAATATATTTCAAAGGTTAAAAAAACTAAAAAGCATTGGGTGTAATTAAGTAAAAAATCATTCAAGGGCTATGCTAAGACGAATATTCAATTTTAATCTAATAAATATGGCTGAATATATATATATATATATATATATATAAAATGGAGCCATTTCCTGAGTATACTAGGTTGTCAAGTAAGTGAAAACTGATTTTGGTGTAAATGATTCGCAGCAGACTTGGGTAGAATGAAGCGAAATGGAAGGTTTAAAGTAAAACAAAATATGGGGATAAATTAGTGTGAAACTAAATGGAAACAAATTGCAAGAATGCATGCAAACTACTTGATTATAAAGAAGATTACACTAATGGGTAACTTGATGGACAACAGCGCATATACTTACATAAAATTGGTGATATTAAAAGTGGGATATCCTGGGTGTCTAAAATGCAATCGACTAAAATGTTGTCTTAATCAAGAAGCATGCTGAAAAGATAGAAGATGATAATCATTTTGAAGTAGCAATTTAAAGATCGGTAGGATCTGTCTGTGAACCGTTAGATTCGCGATCCAATTGCTCATAATTTTAGTTTTACTTCTTAAAATGCGATTTCAATGCAATGGGCGAGGCTAGCATCCAATCAATGTGATCTTTCTTTTATGTTTATAAAAACAATGAAATCACATATTAAGAATTCGCATTCCAGGCGCATAGTGGCGCTGATAACGTTAGTGTAGCTTACCGTTACTAGCTCTAGCACAAAGTTCCACATGGGTGTCTAAATATTAATTAATTAAATAACTCATGCTCCCAGGTTGCATTCGCATTTCTCCAAGAATGGACATAGTTTTAATCATTTCATGGAAAGTCAGTGATTACATTCGTTATGTAAAGGCTTTAATTAAACGTGCAGTTTATGAAATCTATTTAATTAATTCATGGTATTTTAAACAGATGCTAATAGGCAGACACTTGGTCCTAAATAAAAGTGAATTAGGCCTAAGCTTAATACAAGCCAAGATAAACTGATCACGCCCAACTAAATGTCCTTACGAGAACAAAATGCATTATAATACATGTAAAATACAATAATAAACAGTTAACCCTAGAACTGCCAAGGTGTGATCAATTGATTACCATTGAAAAAAAGTGTAAATTTTATTTATAAGTATAAGTGTTTGAGACTTCTCAGTTAGTGACTTTTAGTTTATGGATATACGCTATCGAATCATGAAATACTTTCTCCAATATTCTCTCACACACATACGCCACACATGCACGCACTGAAGCAAAGGCTGTCTATCTCAAGATTCGGCCGATTCGTGTGTGCGGCTGCTCGTTTCTAATTGTTTGTAGAATTCATCTCAACAGTCGCATTGAACGCATTTACTGTGCACAGCTTCCACCATCCGAGTTGGACTAAACGACCCTACTGGAGCTTCCTAAGGACTCGCAATGGACTTTATCACATACAGATTGAGTCAAGCCAAGAAAGGAGGTAAGTTTATAAATACCGGGGTATAACATATAAATATATTATAATAAATAGCATAACATAATAATAATGTATAATGTATAATATACTATAACGCATACATTTATATTATTAAAATACATATTGATCCCTTATTTACAGGTACATATCTATCGCTTATTCAATTCATGGGCGAGTTGGCCACCAGGAACAACTTGGAACATTTCCAGCCACATCCACAGATGGCTCGAAACAGCTATCAACCCGAGTTCGTTGCGGCCTTTGCAAGGAGTCTGGAAGAAAAACTGCAACCTTACAAAGATTTGTTCAATAATTGTCGTGAACTCATCTGCAGTAAGCATTCCAGGCCACAGTGCGCGAAATGCAGTGGACAATGAAACATTTTTCTTGAAATTACTCTTTGTGAAATAAGAGAATCCATTTCGCATTGATTGGTTCTTTTTTACAGAGAAAACTAAATGGTGATCAATTGATCACACCTTGGCCGTTTTCGGGTGTACAAAACTTTGGACGTGATAGGGTTAACTTAAATTGAGCACATCCTTAGTACAACATCAAATAACAACAATAATTGTGGGTAAAACCTAGTAAAAATCCGTCAACTACCCGAGTTCAGTGCAGACGCATTGAGCCAAACCTCAAAATATCCCCATTGTAATTCCATATCTAACATAATATGATTTTGTCAATACACTTTAAATAAAATATATCTTCATGATAACTAGATACAAACTAAAAATGAATTAATACTACAATTAATTAAGTTGGAAATATCAAATTTGAATAACAAATTGCATCATATGTCTGACCCCTTGAATTCATTGAAAGATTATTCATATTTTCTTGCTGCTGTGCACAGCAAATGTTATTTGTGTCAGTATTTATTATAATTTGACATTTTTAGGGGTTGCAAAGCTCACTGATATAAAAGCACATCTGAAAAAATAATATAATATTGGAAAGATATGTAAAAAAATCGCAATCCTCTGTTAAAATACTTGCGATTAGTTGCCAAACTCTCTAAGCATTTGAGGTGTACGAACACAATTGTACAATTGCTTGAATTGATATTATCCTGCAAAGAATTAACTAAAAACTGCTAAAGAAACAGCAAATAACATAAAAAATTATTTTTAAACACATTTGATAATTAGTGTCTCATTCCATCTTACTAATATATTAATAATGATTTCTAAACTCGCTATTGAGTGCTCTGCAGCAAAATGATAAAATGTTTCATTGATTAGATTTCATTTTTCATTATATATTTATTAGCCTTCTCAATCAGACCCATAAAAATTTCTTTTTCCAATATTTGCATAGTCATGTCTTATACCAAATGTTAGACTATTGTCCAAGAAATTATGAAATTTTTTCGTTAATGAATGGATGAAGGCACATTATCTTGTCCAACTAGCAATAACTTATATATTAAGGTTAAGGGAATGTATAATATAAATATGCATGCAAGAAGGCGAAATACAAAAATGGTTGCACATGTACATAATACATACCTCCGGTAATTGCAACTGTAGTGAATATAAATAAATAATAACAAAATATAAATGAGGCAAAAATTAAGGGAAATATTGAGAACTTATAATATCAAATTTGAAGCGAAGTACATCACAGTGATAAATGAATTAAAAATTAACGGAAGAAACACCGCCGAAACAGGTTATTTTCTAATTACTATGAACTGGAAAATCAGCCTTACTAACCTCTACGAGTCTTCAACGCCATATCTCGAGATACCATCTGCTGTCTAGCGCTTTGTCCGCCTCGACCAGTTTTATCTGACATGGCAGCTTGAAAAACTCTTCGACTGCGTTTTGGAAGTTTTTTCCGGGCTTCCATGTGCTGATAGAAAATTGTAAAATTTGAGACAATTACAGGAATCGGAAGTGAAGTGGTCAAAACACCTGCTAAAGCACACAGCATTCCCACTAACATACCTAAACACAGCATGTTTTACTAAATCGTTTTATCATGTTTAAATAAGATGTGGATAATGAATTAAAATCTCATTTTGATAGAAGTAAGTGAGAAAAGTAATTATGAAAAATCTTACCTGAATAACTACGTGGAACCATGTCTCCATACCCTACTGTAGTCATGGTGACCACGCTCCACCAAAACCCATCAATGATAGAGTTGAAGTCGTTTTTGTGCTCGAATTGTCCTGCTTTCTTTTCCATTTTCTCCGCAAAATACACCATTGCGCTGAAAATAACTACTCCAAAAATCAGGAACAATATCAGAAGAAAGAGCTCCCGCGCGGAAGCGTTTAGAGTGAGGTATAGAATTTTAAGTCCCGGATGATGACGAGATAGTTTAAAGATTCTCATGACCTGAATAATTGCAAATACATCGAGAATATCCTAAAGTGGAAACACAGTTTATCCTGTATTGTTAAATAACAAATACAATATAAAACAAGCGCTCATTTATTGAAATGTGATACCTAACATTAAACTTACTAAAATCAGATAGCGATTTCATTTAACAATCAATATTGTAAAAAAATCTTTAAATTTTAGAAAGCATGATGTCTTAATTTTACAGACAAACAAAGTGAGTTTTATGAATATCTAATTCTACTTTAAAGTAACAAAACCGCTTTTCCACATTTCTTAAGAATTTTATCCAAGCCTGTTAAGAAATATTGAAAGCATTTGATATCTTCACACCTATGGGTTTCTGCACACTCATGTAATGATGAATTATGCCTGAAGTATATAAAATTATTTTTCAATGTGAAAAACATTCAAATTCTTATCATATCTAATGTTTAGAAAATGAGTCGGTCTAATGCCCTTGGAAGCAATAAATACCCTAAAGAGAAATAGCATGAACCCCGTTTAGGTGATAACTCTATTTTGTGATGCTTTCAGATGTTAAATATCTTCAGTAGTTCGTGAGTTTTAAGCGTTTAAAATTTTTTGAGAAAACCATCACAAATTTTGAAAAGTTCCAAGTGGAATTAGAGCTAACGGAAGTTCAGAAATTGTGAAATGAACTAAGAATAAACTAAGTTGACCAAATAATATAACTGACTTATTAACAGTAAAAATCTAAAGACAATGTAGATAAAGATATATTATAATGAACGTTTTTCCTACCTTTACAATACCGGTAACTATAACCACTCTCTGGAAGACAGTGACGTAGAAGTTGATAGTGGCCACAAAGTCGATGATATTGACAGCTTCCTTCATAAACAGTTTTTTATTAGGACAGGCGATGAACCGCGTAAGCAGTTCGATGGTGAACCAGGCGTTGCACACACACTCTATGAGGAACAACACGTAGTGAGGGCGTTGGATAAACTCCGCCTGCTGATACGACGCAGCCGTCTCATTGTGAAATTGCTGCTCATCCGGTGGACGTGGAAGATTTTCCATAAAATTTGGATGCGTACCAGCGCAGAAAGTACAAATAGAGGCGATGATAAATATAATTGTTAGCACATTAACTGCCTAAACGACTAGTAATGCAATTTGCGAGTACACCAACTGAAGTAGTAGCAGAATATCCTATTACAATACAGATTTGGGTGTACATGAATTTAGTGATATAAAAATGTTCAAATGATGCAAAATAGAGAGTGTCCATTATATGCGCTCTTCAATTTGTCGTGGAACAATTTTAGTAATATGTTAAAATGCAATGATCTGGTGCATTCTGAACTGAGGATTGTCTGAGATCAATTCAAATTTAGGTATAAATTCAATGAAAAATGTACAGATTTTTTAAGAAACGATGCCGTCTTCGTCTTCAGAAAATAGAAAGAGGCCGCTTTAAATGCTATCCAAATGAAAACTTGATATTCTTAAAATAAATGCAGACGAAATATGCAAGTGCAAATACCAAACATAAAAAATAGTAAACATTTATTCTAAAAATTAAAATAAATTAAACATATGGCAAATGAGACAGGAATTGGCACATTTCTGTGAAAAATCTACAACAAAAAGTTTGAGATTAGATGATAAAAATAGAGTAAATTTTACAAAAACATCAATCATTGCGTGGAATTCTTCAAGGTCCACAACTCCTGCACATCTTCATAAGGCTAAAAAGAAGTGGATTAGGCTGATACAATTCTTTCACATTTTGACATCAACAACGGTTTAGGAAACCTATTGGATTTATCCCATGATTTATTTTATTAGATATGGGCTGAAATTTGGTGAATTTTGAATAATTATGCAATAAATTTGAAATATTATTATGTTGGGGACAGAGACCTACGCGGTGAGGTAGCGATGCAGAGCGGTATACCGCGGGTCACGTTGCCTTTTTAATGTCTGACGTTCGGTTCAATGCAATTAATATATTTTGATAAATATCAGTATGATTATACGCCTATGTTATCAAAAAATGATGAAAATTTTTAATAAAATAGTAATCTTTGTTGTCAATTGCTGTGCCAACAAATAGCGCAATACTGAACTTGTATATTTGCCCAAAAAGGAGACTTAGAAACACAATACCCTTAATATAGAACTTATACAGCACGGTGTCCATTATTCAACTGAAGGTGCGGTCCAACAGAAGTATCCGCTCAAAACTCTAATTTGGGAATTTGAGTTAGACGTTTTCCTGATTATGTATGTACTGTTTGTTTCAAAAACTTTGTTCATGAACTTTCAAGCAAAGTGTAAATGGTTTTAAACGGGGAAAGTGGGAAGCTTCAAAATTCAATATTTTGGTGCTGTGATGTCATAGAGGGCCATGACGTCAGAAAATGGACCTCAATAACAAAACATCTGAAAAATATGTTCACATAACAGAATGGTGCTGAAATTTGACATGGTTGTAGCTAACATATAGCTGCTTATAAAAAATATCCATTGTATATCCAATTAATATAGTATTAAAGAACAGCTTATTGATCGCTGTATGAAATTCATAAAATATGGGTTTTGTTGAATAAATGGAAAATTTCTCAAAAATTATCATACAATTAATACAACAATTAATGATTCGCTTTCCTAATAAACATTAGAGAAGCAAAAAATGTGTGCCAAATACTCTTTCAAATTAGAGATATAACATTATTTCTCAAGGGGGTATAGTGTATGTAGTCTTACAAATGAATTGAATGACACTAATAAATTATAAATAGGAATAAAATAGTAATAAAACATTATTGTTCAATATCTATTGAGAAATACAAATCCATTTTCAAACAAAAATGGTAATATTCTTAGAATGGAGAAAATTATTAAACGATATTCTAAATCTTCACAAAATATTAAAAATATTTTTATAACTTAGGATATTCAAAATTTCACATAATTTGTAGAAAAATAAACCTTTGAATATTATTTACAATTATTATACTGTTTTATTACACAGCTGAAAAATGATGTTCCTCTGTGAGAATATAATATCTTGTTAAATATTCTTAGAGTCAGAGACTCCTCTGCAGTTCAATTTTCTAACTTGCATCATATCGATTTTCAAACTTTGATCATTGCATGTATGTTCTTAGCGAGTAGCTACTTATCTTTTTTTCCTTGTTTCATTCTTGTTTCTTCTTGAAACTTCTGCATCGTAATTCAGGCCTAGTAGGGACAGACATTATTAAAATTTATGAAAAATAGGCTATTCAACCTGACTTTTACAGTAAATTCTTAATCTTTTATGGGATTCTGCCCTCAATATTTTTTATTTATCTCTGGATTGTATTTTTAGTTATGAATCTCTTAAACTGTGCTGACATTTTTCTTCTATACATCCTTCTACCAATATTAGATCATTATTATTAGTAGTTGTGAACTCTACAATCTACTTACAATGAAGTCTAGCATATTCCCTTACGTCTCCATAAACACTGAAGAGAATTATTGTTCTTACTACTAAATCTTTCTTGTCCAATGCTGCAGTATAAATTCACAAAGTGCTATTTTATGTTTCCCTTTTACTGTGCTACCTCTCACACTTCTAGAACTAGTTCTAGCCTGAATTGCTTGCATACTTTTTCATTCCCATGATAAATATCAATACCCGCAAATCTACACTTCATTGCTCCCCAGGAATTGCTTGCATACTTTTTCATTCCCATGATAAATATCAATACCCGCAAATCTACACTTCATTGCTCCCCACATTCTGTTTTTTTGAAGTACTGTGTCCATTAAAGTTTCTATTTTTTCATCGATCATAAAACAGTTTGGTATCATTGCTTCTATTACGAGATATTTGATTATGACTTGAAGACCAAAACTATCTATAATTCCGCATACTCCTCTGGCATTATTATTTCCAAAATGTTTCTCTCAGTTAGGGAAGCTCAACAGTCAAGAAAATCTTTGAGCTTTGCATAGGACACTATTTCTAACTTCAAAAATTATAACTCTTCCAAGTATATGCAATCCTTCTCTAATAATGCCTCTAATTCTTCTATTTTCTTACAGAATTATTTTTGCTCCTACTGCTTATATTCAAATATTTCCTTTTTGCACTTCTCAAATTCCCGCATCTTTCATCAACATCATTACGCAAGCATACACATTCAATTCGTCTATACACCATGGGTGACTCACTGTTCTACCATTCTTTTGAACCTTATACCTTACGATTCTTTCCGGGATTAGAATTAAGCTAATAGTAATTGTACTAAACTATCTCCCTGGAATATTCTTCTGAAACCAGTTCGCAAAACTTAATTCAGCTCTATTCTTTTCTGCTATATTACTAAGCTACATTTTCCACTTTTTTGGTCAACTTGCAAGTGTTGCAGAAATGTTCTTCCCACTGTTATCCACCCAGGGCACCATTTTTCCAATGCTACAGCTAGTTTCTTATATTTATTATTTTTATTATTGCTAGCACTATTATTATTATTATTATTATTATTATTATTATTATTATTATTATTATTATTATCCTTGCATCTCACAGCTTCATGCTGGTATCCCTCTCAGCTCGGGGAACTCACCAGTTCCCAGGGAGTCTGAGAGTTTTCCTCAGGACTCTAGCTGTTC
>CABFPE010000204.1:416237-431476 GCA_900660155.1 Hofstenia miamia | reverse complement strand
AACTTATACTCATTCTGTGCCAACTTCTCACATCCTGCTATCAGATGATCTACTCTCTCACACTCTTTCTTACATAGCGTACACTTATCACTTACTTCCATTCTTCTATCTATATGCTTCTTCATCCAGTTTGTTCTTATTGCTTGCTCCTGTGCTGCTGCCATTATCAGTGCTTCTGTTTCTCTTTTTAGTCCTACCCTTTTAACCACTTGTTGATCTCTTCTCTGTCACACACTTCTTTGTTACTCCAGTATTCTCCATGCATTTCCTTCTGCCTATACATTGTTTGCATCCTACTCTGGTATACCTTCTTTCCTTCACTCTTAGTTCTTATCTCCCTTAACACCTTAGTGACCTCCAGTATTCACCCCTTAGGTTGCTCTTCTACATATTCCTTTAGCCCTAGTGCTTCTGCTTCTACTGTTTCCTCCACACTTAGCAGCCCTTTCCCTCCCTTATGCCTTGCCATGTACAGCCTATCTACATCTCCATTTAAGTTGAATGCTCTCTCTCCTGCTAGTATCTTCCTTGTCTCCCTGTCTAATTCCCTCAGTTCATTCTTATTCCACCTAACTATTCCTGCTGAATATCTCAACACTGGTATCGCCCACGTATTAATTGCCTTTATGCTGTTCTGCCCGTTCAATGCTGACTTCTGCAGTACCTTCCTTACTCTCCTCTTGTATTCTTTCCTTAGCCTCATCTTCATTTCCTCGTGATCTGTTCTGTCTTTCTCTATCACACCTAAGTACTTGTACCCCTGTTTTATTATTATGCAAAATCATATTAATTATTACTAGTATTGATATTTATGCATTTGGCAAACTGCAATTATTATCAAGTAACTATCCACATTGCCTTCCAATATTTGAGACTCAAGCAGATTTAAAACACTAGCCTTGTGTACACCTAGTAAAAACATACTAAAAATTTAACTAATAACGAAATATGCATTGAATATATGGAATTCTATTTAATTGAATCATTTACATATGAATGTACGTTTTATGGACAAACCAATATTTTGGTTGCACATCGCTAACTTTGTGCTTGAGTCCGGCCCTACATGTCATTTGACAATGACTCTCAACATATATTTTGGCGCAATTACATAATTGGTTACATATTGCAAAAATACAACACTTAAGATTCTCAATAAACAAACACACCTTGCACCGCGTTAAATTATAAAGTGCGCAGTACCTGTCGTTTGAAATCATTGTGCTATCTGGCTTAAATTGAAATAGACTCTTGTAGTGTAATTTAGTTAAGCTTATATTGTTGGTAGAATTATAAACTTTCATTTTTGAAATTCGTATTATACAGTAGTACTTGCCTGACATTATAGTCAGTCTGATTTAATAGAAACCTTCCTTGTTTCATGGAAAACTTCCCTTAAATTCCGAGTTAATTATTTGGAAAAAAATTAAATATAATCAACGAGCGAGCATATTCCTTGACGTATATTAATATTAAGTAAGGAAATAATTATTAAAATGAAGTAATGTTTTATCATATTACACACTCCTGCAAAAAGCTTTAAGAGATGCGTTTCAGCGACCTTCAACTGCGCAGAGCTGCTATAGTTGATTGACGGATGACTGGCAGGTAGCACTCCATGCTGCTACTCGATTTTAACTTACTTAATTAAATATTATACGATAATTATGGGAAAAAATCTCCACACAACTCAGAAGCACAGATAAATTTATAAATCACTCGTCATTTAACATCAAATATCTTCTCAAAGGATAAAATTATGATTAAATATATTTCCCTCGGCACTGACCTACTTAAACCCAATTAGCGCATCACAAATAATTTTATATTTTAATAACTAATTATTTTAAAATATATCGTAGTTTGATTAATTATCCTGCTGTCATAACTTCTTCTTTTTATAGATGAATCTATGAATTAATCACTCAGAAAGAGATTTCATCAGAATATTTAGAGTAGAGGACAAAAGTATTTGCACCAAAATATATATTAATAAAAATTTTAACTGAAATGTTTTTAAGTTTTGATTGGAATGTAGGTACTGAATAAATCTTGGTAGGAATGTTACGTAGTAAAGCTTTGAACCTTCTCACTTTAAATACTTGTAAATCACCAAGGCAATAAGTCATAAAGCTTGTATATTACAAGGTTGTCTATTTTGTACCGTCTTTTTCTGAGGTTCTCAAGAGCTCACCTAGTGAAGTTGGGTTTCTGAGGCTTACATAGAATTTAAACATCTTCCATAAGTTCTCAATTATTGATAAATCAGGGCTCTGTGAGGAGGGCAGTTTCGACACAAGTTTACGCCAAAATTATAAGAAATATAAATGTCGAACGGGCTGTGTGAAACGTTGCCCTATCTTGTTGAAAAATTAATTACGGGTTTGTAAGCAGTTGAGGGAGCTCCTGGAAAAGTATTCGCTTGTATTCATTTGCACTTACTATATTATTATATCCATTATTGCTTAACAAACTATTATGTACTGGCTAAATATATTAGGCTTTAAGTCAATGGACACCGTCTCCTTCCTAGATAAAGTTATATCCTTGATTCATTTTGGATAAATTTGATACTATTGGAGCTTCGATTTTTTAGTTCTGTAGGGCAATAAAATGATTGGATGAAAATGCTGAAGCGAAAGACCTTTCTTCTATTAGAGCGAAGGTATGCCCTTCCTTGTTTTTCATTAAAATTTATGCAAATAATCGTTTTGAATTATTGAGAATATCGCATATATTAAAACATGAGGTTTTCTCAGCTGCATTATAATTAAAACCTACCAGATAAATTCCCTTGAAATTACAAAAAAAACAATACCTACCTATCGTTAGCTGCTTAAGATTTGAAACATCAGCACTACAGGGTTGTAAATATATATATATTGCTTCAAAAAATTACTAAATATTTCCATTATATGCCTGATTTATTGCAAAAACTTTTGCTACGAATGAACAACACAGTTGGGAAACTATCGCTTCAAGACAATAAATTTAACTTAATTGTCTTGGCAACTCTAGGTTTAAACTAAACTTAAAAGTATTTTAGCTATAAAATAAGAAATTTATCTTTCATAAAATGGAAACAAATATCTAGTAGTTTTCTGAGAAGAGAATTACCTCCTTAGAATTCGAATAAGTGCTTTTCTACATTGTTTGCATTAAAAATGTAAATAATTTTTTTCAAAATTATTTACTTTCACTACTTAGGAAATTAAATCAAAGCGTTGTTATTCAATAGGGAATTTTATCTTTAAAGGAAACGGAAAAGTTTGTCATAACATTTTGTGGTTAAGATACTTCATCACTGGAATATTTAAGTACACATATTACGCCTAAATGATTGTCAAATTTACATTTCGTTATAAAAAATTACAGTTGATTATAAAAATTGTAGATAAATAAGAACTGACAAAATTTAAATAATGAATAGACATCCATTTGAAAGACAGGCTTTATGCAATTATTACTTAAATGCTGTTAACTAAATAATGACCACTGTAAACATACCTTAAATTGAATCAAATTTTGAGATTAATGGAAGTTAAATGATTATTTTTGTTGCAAAAATATAAAAAACCCTTACCACAATCCAAGTGACTGATAGAAATGGGAAAAGTAGGCAACTTGGGTCTGACTTTGACTTGTGAAGCGCCAAGTGGTTTCTGCTTGGGTAAAAGAAACGATGAGACATCATCTTCGGAATCGTTTTCCTCAGTATCAATTTTTATCGTTGGAGGACGATCTTCATCAACTGCATGTGAATGTTTGTGAAGATGCTGAAAGAGACTACGTCTATAAGCTGTTTTGTCATTAACAGCAGAACCATTGCTTTTCACCATAGTATGACGTAATTGGGGTAGCTAAATACAGTATCGAAAATATATGAAAAGTATTTTTAAAAAATTGCATGTAAACTAAGAACAATAATAAGCGAAAACTTGGGCAATTTCTGCTTAGTCAATAATTTTGAAATTTCTGACATTTTAACTCTAAAATAAAATCGTATTATTTTCGGAAATTCAGTTTATGTATGTATTGAGATTTTAGATCTACACACATTCGAATGTAAATATGAATGAAAATAGACTTGGGACTTTAATTTTCATTAAGCGCCTCGGGTAATTGGTTCAGATTAATCGCGAATAATGTTTAATTAACCGGTTAATCAGTCACTTCGAGCTTAGTCAAATTTTGATCAATTCATCGGATTTTTCCTACCCCCTTATTAAAATTGAAACCGCTCGAAACTGACCTGACTGCTTTGTGATGATCCACGTAAAAGAGGTAAATAAGAAGAGAATTTCCGCTTTAGGTTTCGCTTTTTGTATGGTAAATATGATTCAATTGGATGCACTTCACAGCCTGGAGTAGTAAGCATCTTCTTGAGATAGTCTTTGTTTGGAAAAGCCATATCGTTTCGTAACTTATCACTACTTGTACGATCGATATCGTTTACTACGATATCAGACATTGTCAAACGAGACCAGCCTGGGACACTGCTATTTGATTCCTCTGTGCTACCATCTCTACTCAATCTAAAAACGCTAATAAATCGCAAATTTAATGAGAATCCAAAAAGCTATTGAGTGTTGCTTTTACTTACTGTTTATTCCCTAACACCAAAGCACTATGTGCTCTTTTACAGTCAACGTCATCTTCACCACTGGTTGCACTGTCGAAACTTCCTCCAGTTATTGCAGCATTTGGTTTGAGTAGCGACTGCTTAAGAGGAGCGTATGACGCGCTACGAATGCGCCGATTTCTACGAGCTCTGTCTTCGGTTTTGTTAACAACTGTCGTTTCTTCATCAACTGATTTTTGAGGTCTGCGTAAACGGGCTTCTCCGATCATTCGATCTGGCTGAGGAATGGCTGCAGGTGGGGGTGGTGTTTCAACAGTAGTTACATCTGATTTGCCACCTAATACAAAGGCTCAAATTTTTATTAGTACACTAGCGTCATCTTTCAAAACGGAGAAGACATTTTTTGGGTGAGTATTTGTGAAAAAATTATTAAAATTGTGGCTAGTATGGTAAAAAATTGAGCAAACCCTAACCCTATCATGAGCTATAAACAGTAACTTTGATGTTAATTAGTACAACAAATCAAAACATTTTTACATATATAAATCTCTTGAACAAAAATGAAAAACCATTTAAAAATCTCATAAAAACTATTTTTTGATAGTCTTAGAAACCTCATATATAACATGATTACTTATGATGGTATATTAAGAAGTCTTGAAAAATGCTAGAAATTCAAAAAATGAATTCTGAAATTTACATTTTTATAGAAAGCACAGTTGTACCCTTGAACTAAATTATAAGAGCAGCGACATGAAATGCTAGAGTGGCAGGTTATTTCGAGGTTATTCTTCAGTTATTTGTCAATCACTGCGTAAAGATTTAACGATGCCTAAAGCAAGCAAACTTAATGAAGTTGAGCTGTTTAAATTCTAGATTTTAATAGACAAGGCTTGTACTAACGGGAAATCGCAGCTAAACTAAAGCGCAATAAGACTGCTACTTGTGACTTCCTAAAATACATTGAAATTTATAGAACAGCCAAATCCAATGGCAGACACAAAAATGTAGCAGAAGAGTAAAACGAGGAGTTGTGAAAAAGGATACTTGGTTCCCGTGAAATTCAAGAAGCAGCAAATGCAGGTTACCACCCAATAACCATTAGAAAACGCATAAATCCAATGTTTTCTCCAAACGTCATAGCGGTGGACGATCTGTAATGGTAGAAGACGTGTTTTCCTACAACAAGACAATGAAGTTCCAAGAGGTGCGGAGTCGTCAGACAGCAGCTGGATATCTTAATATGGAGCAAAATTCATGACAAATGACTGCAGAAGGTCGCTTGTGTGATAGGCGAATGGTTCTTTCAACAAGATTTTAGGGTTTTATAATTTTATTCAAGTGTAGAACTATGCTTTCTATGAAAATATAAATTTAGAGCATTTGTTCACGACTCTTTACGATACCAGTATATATATATATATATATATATATATATATACGTTTGAAAATACAGTAATGAATAATTACAAAGACATCAGTAAACTAAATCTATTTTTTAAAAAGGGAAAAAACTGGGGTGAATAATCTTGAAAAATACAACAGTATATTGAAAGGAGTCAAAATAAAAAGATTTTATTACATGAATATTGTCTTAGGAACTTATATAACTATAATAAATAGTNGGTTATAGATAAAGAGATTTCAACAGCAAGATAATCAACATACACTACCTCATAATTGTTTAGAAATCCATGTGAAAAATCATCTCAAATTGATATGTGGAAATTGCATAGAGAAGGCATAAAATCCATGAAAATACAATTACATAATAATGTACTAAACTTGCATGTACATCAAATGACTATCTTTGAAATTTGATCTCAGATTAACTTGCTTTTCTTGAAGAGAATTATTTGAAGTAAAATAATTTTGAAAAGCAGATACCACATTTCATTCACACAAGAATGATACTTTTAACAAATTTCTTAGCTTTTAAACAAATAAAATTGACTAGGACATTAACCGAATTGAAAGCTTTGAGCTGGTAGCAGAAAGAAGAATTTATATGATTCAATAATATGTTATCCCAATGGTTTATGATGTCTAATATAGTTTATAGATATTGCATTAGCCAGGCTTTTTGTCAAGAGATTCGAGTTTGAAAAGCCTTTAGAGACATTACTTTGTAAAAGGCTGTAAAACTATTAGTAGAACTTGTAATGTTCCCGATAACAAAGCATGGAATGTTTTTATCAATATATAAATGTTTGAAAACTTAATTGCTTTTAGAGTGAGAACGAAAGCTTTTCAAATATATTTTGAAGGAAATCCTTTTTATACTTTGAATGAAATGTGCTATTTTGACTCTAGTCTTAAAAAATCCACATCGTAGTTGTTAAGCTCGAAAGTTTGAATCTTTGAATGATTAAGTTGAAGTACATAAATATGTATTTCACAGTCGCTTGTTATCTATTTCTTGTAAAAAGCTTACCAAATTTACATGGTAAGTTAATATGTGTCTGAATTTATCTTTTTTTGCAGTTCTTCACAAATTAGGCTAATTATAAAATACAATATAGCCTTTAGAGATTGAATTTGAAGCATATTTTGTGCAGTGCTTCAGAAAACATTTTATATTTATGTAAAATATTCTAAAATATTTTTTGCAATAGAAAAGTTTGTCCTGATTTCGCGTTTGCTCAAGGATATATATTCAAAAACACAAGGAAATTATCATATTGAATAACTTTGAAATGAACGAGCCGTATTCAAGGAGGCGAGGATGAAATTAGTTGCTAGGGAAATTACATGTATTATAAAAGACCATTTTCAAAAATTCTCTCTCTCTTTCTATATGTATATATATATATATATATATAAGTTCTGCAAAAAATGTTCAAAAGCAAACTACAATTTTTTAAAATATCATCACTGCAATGTACAGTGTATATCTCTTCAGTCTTAAATTGAAATTTAAAATTGAAAAAGACAATGGAGAGATTTATTTGTTAATGTAATATTAAAAACAGAAAATCACTAGATTCTAATAAATTAGGGTTCTGTGGGGCCATTTAGTCTCAAGGGAGTGTTACCATAAACGAAAAATCTGGGAACACGGATTTCAGAATATCACTAATAATATAGCAATTTTTATCAAAAGAGAAGTTATGCTGTGGGAGCCATGGGATCATAGGACCAGAAAATTTCATTAGATGACCAATAAAGTTCTGGTCCCGTAGAAACTTAAAGTAAAGTCACAATAATTTGAGTCCATTTTAAACAAAATGCAAATAGAAAACCTAAGTTCTGAATTCAATACACGCCTGCTTCAATAGTCTTGGCAGGAACAAGTATAACCTAGCCATTCTTTTTGAGAAAATTACTAAAACTTTTTGATAAAAATAAAAATTTATCCGAAAATCATACAGCCCTTGTATGATTAAAGCAAAGATTAATACAGCTTCAAAATTCAAGAAAATTGATTATAAAACTCTTAGTTTATATATCATTGCTGTGCTTGTCTTAGCATTTGAAAATGAATTTTTTATAAAAATCTTTTATTAGTTCAATTTCATTCCGCATTGGTGCAGGAGACATCATCAAGAAATAGATTGACGGGCGGATGAATAATGATGGACGGAATAGCGTTCTCATCTCCGGGATTCCCTAATACAATGACAGCAAGGCCTCCAAAAGGTAGAAATTAAATTATTATGCACAAATTATTCTTTACAATAAAGTCATTTTGACACACAGTAGAAATCTAGAACATATGTTGCCATGAAGATCATCAGATATTAAATTCATTTTGCAAACTATCCAAATTTTTCACCGATATTATATTAAAGTAATTTCCAAAAATAAAATCCTACACGCTAAATTCAAGATTTTGAACCTTTGCATTAAACTAACTATTCTCTTTAAAAGTGAAACTGTTTATACACATTTTGATACAATTTTCTCCAATTTATTATGAAATTTAGAAATCATGGGGCATAAAAACATCTATGGGTGAACGTGCTTAAATGCCACGTTGAAAATGTCTACTAAAGTGTACTGCTGTGCCTGAAGTACTGAAAAAATTTAAGTAAATTTTTAAAAATTCTGATTTATAAAAAGTTATAAATTCACCTCAAGCCTAAATTATGTTGCCTAATGTTCACTTATTGTAAGGCTTGTAGCGAAAAAGCAGTTTGTGTTGGAATTGGAAGTATTCCTCCTTTCTAATTATTTGAATTCTATCCGGAAGTTGCATAAAAACAGTGACAACTGTCTAAAAATACTTCATTCATACCTTGTACTTTAGACAGTCTGAATGTTTGAATAATCTGTATGGGAATAAATTGAATAAAATTTAAAAAATCGGAAGTATTATTAAAAAATAATATTTCACGTATGACAGGGATTAAAGCACTGTTTCCCACAAATGTTTATTACTATATGCGAGCGCACTCATCACTTGATGTGTGGATATCTTTCAATTCTAAATTTCATAAGATACGTTGAGAAAATTTTTCAAAAATATCAAGAAAACTGTTTTTAAATTAAAAGCTACAGCATGCAAATTCGGGTATGTACATTACGATTTGTGATATAATATGCAAATGACTGTTTGATGTATTAAACATTTTTGTCAATTATAATATACTCAAGACAGGGTGTAAAAAAGCTTATTTCGATAAAATAGAAGTTTGCTACCATACGAAATGCTTATCGAAAATTGGGGTCAGTGCGAATCTGATGTAGGTTTAGTCAAAATATTTCAAAATATTAAGACATAATTCTGCAAATTTTTTGATAACTTTTGAAATGCCTTGATCTCAGTATCACAAAGTAAAAGAGAATATGGGTTGAACTGCCTTATCAAAAGTGAAGGTAAACTGCGATGTTGAAGGCAGCTAAAAAATGTCGTTAATTATTATTAATCAATAAATTATTTCAATTCATTTCTTAATAGTAAATTTTAAAATAAAATATATAATAAAAAAATAATAAATTGTAATATTAGAAAAAAATAATTATGCATAAGTATTTAATTATGTGCTAACACTATATTTATATAGTTTAGAATTGACCAATTTAACCTTAAAACCTTGCATTGAAAAATGCAATCACGAATGAACTGCGTATTTAGACATTGCATCGAATGTGAAAAATATTTAAAAATAAAGTCATAACGCCAGAATGAATCCAATATCTCTACAATTAGCTTGTAAATTCCGTTGATATTTTTACGATTTGTGATTTTAATGATGCAAACATCTGCTGACTGTGTGACGAGTTTAACGCATGATCGAAGCAACATATTACATCAGTGATGCAGGGGATAATAAAAAGGCTTAATTCTACAAAAAAAGTTGTGAACTAGAAAAAAATACTCCTAATTGCAATAAAGTAAATAAAAAAAAACTGTGAATCTGTTAACCTTTAAGCAAGTGAGGATAATTTTAAAATAAATGATGCTTTCTAGAATAAATTTAAGCATCATGGCTCTGACTTTGCACATGGCTGCCTCCATTGGAGCTTCGCAACTCTATCTACAGAAAAAGTAATAATGAACTGAATTATGGGGATAATTTAAATGAATTAAAAAAAATATTTAAAAAAATCGGAATCAATATTTTCAACTGATCAAGGCACAGCAATACAAATTAGTACACATATTTACCATTACAAGAGTTAAAGTTCACAGATGGATGTGTAAATATACCAATATTTACTTTACGATATTTAAATAGCAAATTTATAAACAAATACTAGCTGAAGTCGTTTATTTCGTATGGAACAAATAGTGAGCAAAATATAATATTAAGTAATACTTTTAAAACGGGTTATCACTAAATTTCGGAGTTGGCAAAAAAGTGATTTTTTTTACAAAAAAACGTTTTCAACATTTAAAACAGTGTTTTTTGCTCCTAGACAGACTAACCTCAAGGCAACAAAATTGCTGAAAACACATATAATAGCAAACATTGACTTATGATAACATTAAATTTCATGTCATGCACGTAAACAAAACTCAAGTTTTGCTATTTTTTCAGAAGAAAGTAAGAATAGAAAAAACATTTAAAAAAAATATTGCAAAAATTAACTGTTGTTTTAAACATGTTTTAAACAGGTCCTGTTTAAAACATGCTAACCCTGCAAAATTTACCTACATTTGAAGACTTGAATTTAATCGCCACTAAGCATTATATTTCTCAAAACAACACACATGGATTTGTCTAGTTCTTGGCAACACTAATCATAAGTTTTCTGTTTATTGCAATAATTTCTTAAAACATATTTTATCGTTTTATTTATTAAAACTCGATAATCAAACTGAAAATATATTACCTTGGAATACTTTGGAGAAAAATTATAAAACATTTACGTTAGAAATGAAGGCAGAAATTTTGAATAGGATTGATTATATGTTCTGCATAAATAAGTTCGGAAATTGAATCTGTCACAGATGTCTACATGCTTCCAAGACAGAAGTTAAAATATGTACATAAAATGCGAATGTTCATCCTAACAAAATCAACATTAATATCTAATAGAATTATCCTCATAGCGCTTCACCTGTAAGCTATATATAGTCTAAAGTTTAAAGGAAATCGATATCTTAATTATATGGTTACAGGTTGCTCACCGTATTGTGCTTGGCGATTAAAATTCGCTCATTTATTGAAAAACAATATTAACCCTGTAGTGCTTAAGTCCAGGAAACATATTCAAAAAATATTTTTTGTTTTTTGTACATCAAGGAGCAAAAGAAATGATATTACGCCTTTGAATTAAGCATGGAAATATTTCACTAGTCGTTGTGGTTTGCAAATTCGCCATACTCAGAATTGTTTGAAAATATTAAAACAACTGAGTGAGCCGTTATCAAGACATTTTTATTGAATTTCAATTGATAGGAAGTCTTTTGTAAATATACACTACACGCGTTGATTGATATTATCACCTGCATAAAAGATAATTCTATGGTCCTTACATTTATATGGGAACATCTTTGCATCTACAACTCATCTACAATAGAATTCATTAAAAATTAAAAACAACGAATATTTTTTCGATATACAATAGTTGAGATCCCAATTTTTACATTTTCATACCCTCACGGCCAGTATTTGCAAATTTATTGAATGCCTTTAGCAGCTAGCAACAGACTAAAATCATTCAAAATGATTGTATCGCTGATTTTACTTTTCTCTGAGATTAGAAATATAATTTTTTTGCGTCTTTCTTTTAATTTCAGTCATTGTAAAGTATTTCCAAAAATTTCGATTTCTTATTTTTATAAAAGTAAAATATGCTTATTCATAATGATATGTGTGCATCATGCCAAAGGGATAAGTAAGGCATTAAGTTACACAGGGATTTCACTGAAATTGAAATATTGGCAACTACTGGCACTAAAGGGTTAAATATACATATAAAAGTGATATTTTCATTTGTAAAATCTATTGTTGGAAAATAAAAAATCAAATATTCTTTATTTCAAACTTATTTTTTATTTTTATAAAAGTAAAATATGCTTATTCATAATGATATGTGTGCATCATGCCAAAGGGATAAGTAAGGCATTAAGTTACACAGGGATTTCACTGAAATTGAAATATTGGCAACTACTGGCACTAAAGGGTTAAATATACATATAAAAGTGATATTTTCATTTGTAAAATCTATTGTTGGAAAATAAAAAATCAAATATTCTTTATTTCAAATTTATTTTTTATTTTTATTAAGCATAACAATGGTGTTTATGAATCTTTAGTTATAATTGAAACAATGTAGGTGAAGAATTCTTTAGTATTAAATAAGTATAAAACTACCGCTATAATAAAACTGGAAAATTGCAAATTTAAGAAAATGCATATTGCCAAGTCTCTGAAGGACTTCTTTGCACTAAACTATTGAATTATTAATGTTTTTAATAAAACAATTTAACAAAAAGGAAGCAAAACTAAATAATTCTCTACACGAAATAATAATATTCGTTGAAAAGTATCAAACATGGATGAATACTTTGGTCTGTCTTTGATAAAAATATCATAGAATACTATGATGCGTTAATAAGTTTTGAAAAGATGTTAAATAGTAGTGCAATAATTTGACAACTGTAGAAATATAGTAACTGATTTACTAAATGTTTTCTAACTAATTAAATGATGACACATACCAATAATAATTTTAAGTTAAGGTCATGAATGCTAGAAATATATTTTGAAAAGAGTTTTATTGCAATCATAACCAGACATAGAATATTAACAGTTCAACATTTCAACCTTTATCAATATGTATTAAAATTTCAAACTGAATTTTATGTTTACTGAAGTTCTTCCATTGCATCAATAGTTTCAAACCATTTTTGGCTAAATCCTACCTAATTAGATCTAAAAGTCCGATAAAAAATTTTAGATAAGTTTTGTTATTATAAAAACATATTCAATGCAGATGTTAAATTAAAGCTAAATTTAGCTTCTTTAATAATTGATATAAAAATTCTTTAAAATTAGTTTTAAAACATGGTTCCTTGGAATATCTGGAATTAATAATGGAATTCTTTTAGAAAAATATATTTAAAAGTAAAAAAATTAAATTCATTTTTCTAGGCAAACAACCATTTCCTAACAGCTAAAATGGCCTATATTTATTTAAAGCACAAGGGCCTGAATATTCGCAGGACTTGATTTCAGCTTAAATAAATGTAAAACATTTAATCATGCATTAGAATATAAGGACGTTTAGCATTCAAACTTGAAATTAAAAGAAAAAATTCAAGTATCTGCAATACTTAAGAAAATTAACATTCATTTCAATGACGATATACTAAATATCATTACATGTAAAAATTAGAGATATATAAACATTGCAAGTGTAAATCGGATGAATGTGTGGTGGAGCTCAAATGAAACGTGTTAGCGTTGATGAGCATGCAGATCTGTTTTTTCTTTGTTAAAAAATATCTATAAACTATTATGATGTGAAGCACTCGCGGCCTACCTGTGCAGTCACTTGGCTCATAAGCCAGCTGAACATCCTTAGCCACTAAATAAGTTAAGCTTCAGTGTAAAATTTGTGAAAATTTTAGGAATCTGCAAACTAAAACAAAATATCAAATTTAAACTCCAGAAAAACAAAAGCCTATCATGCATTCCTGAGTTCATATATCGAATTTTTAGTTTTAAAATGATTAACTTTCTGGTTCTTTGTTTTGCATGACGTTGTAACTACTTTACTACATCGATTATTAAGAGGGCAAACTGGCTATTTAAATGGTGCAAAGAACTTCAAAAATTCCATTAAAAATATAAATTTCTATAAATGTCATTTTTACTTGCGTGAAAAGGAGAAAACGGTTGTTAGCACATCAAACTCCAATGCTTTTAAAAAGTTGGAAATGTTTTAGATAAATTTTGAATTAGTTATTACTGAAATTAATTAAAAATCCCCGCATCAAGTCACTTAATAATTAATTATTCAAAAACTGTAGCATGCAATATGTAGTTTTTACAAATATGAATTTCTAAAGTGATAAAAATTTTAATTCGACGTTTCGATTAAAAAATTTTATGAAGGTGCGAAGGAAGTCGTGAAGCACTAATATTAATCATTTTTCACAAGAAATACACAGGGTTTTATGAAAAATATAAATTCAAATTTTTGAATTGCAAATTACGCCAAAACTTCAGAAAGCGAAAAAATAATAGCTAGATTTTGCTCAAAGAAATTGGAAAATGTGGATAAAATTTTATAGCATATAAAATGACATAATCGATAAAATTAAAAACAGTTTCTATGAGAGAAAACTCAATACGAATATTGAACACTTTGAGGCAAAGACTATATTTTGCTATTTTGCGATAAATAAGTTTTTTAAAATATATAAAAATATTTTGAATAATTAAATTATCGAGACTGCCAGCTTCGGATGATTTATTAAACTTTATTTCCTGTTACATTAGACATCTATAATCAATACATCAAGAATAATATTGAAAATCAAATTACAGCAGTCAAATGAATATCCCGTTTTTTAAAAAATTCAAATTGCCTAAAAAATGAAATAAGAGCAACAAAACTTATACAATTACGTCTTTTAGAATAAATAAGACTGACGTTCAAAGAATATGTAAATCATAAGGTACATTCAACTAAAATGGTGCCTTAGACAAAAAGCCAATCAATGCTAGCTTGGTTTGAATCAAAGCAACATCACCTCATCAAAAATTTCAATTAACAATTTTGACTAATATCCAGCCCAAATTCGAATTTGATTCCATATACATTAGAGAATTGAAATTAGGATGGGAGTTATATACTTTTAAATTTACAACGTCAGTCGTTCTCATCTCTAAACAATTTTTCGTGAGTAGAATTTGTTTGTAGAAAAAAGTTAATGTTTTAAATAAATTTCATAAATTAAGCTGCATTAACTATAGTACATAAGTTGTGAAGATTAATGATTATTTTTTCTACAAAATCAAAATTCCCCGATTATGGATGCGCTTAAACTTATCCGAATTCTGCATTCGACGTCTTCCATTTTAATAGAAACTTGCAACAAGACCCTATAATGTTTTACAAATTCTGTACAAATTAATTATTTTATGAAAAAATACTTCGTCGTGATAAAAATTACTTTATCTCCAACAAATTATCTAATCATGAATGAAATGAACTTAAGTAGGCAAAATTTATGTTAGAATTGATATATATATAT
>CABFPE010000204.1:405209-416220 GCA_900660155.1 Hofstenia miamia | reverse complement strand
CGTCGTGATAAAAATTACTTTATCTCCAACAAATTATCTAATCATGAATGAAATGAACTTAAGTAGGCAAAATTTATGTTAGAATTGACCTATATATATATATATATATATATATATATATCTATATATATATATATATGTATATTACAGCTTTTTCACAACCAGGCTTTATAAATTCATACCGCGAAGCCAAGCTTACTTCGATAAGCACCTATCATCATTGTACAGTACAATAAATGTCAATGACCCCAATTAATAATTATAATATTTCATTTATATGTAATTTAGTAAAATTTAAAGCATAGTTTGGTGCAATTAATCTTCACTGATAATTATTATTTACTAATACATAAACCAATAACGGTAGTGATGACTAAATTTCAATTAGTAGGTACAAATAAACCTATTTTAAAATAATGAAAAGACAAGGTTGCAAATGCTTCTCGCTACCATCCCTAACAGACTCTCGCTTCTATTTGGAATTTAATCAGTGAAATAATCTTAAAATTAAATAGGTGATATTTGCTAAATAGAAAAGCAAGAAAATCAGAACTTCCTGCTTACAAAAAATGACAAGAGATTACAAGAACTTCAGCGCAAGACTAATCAGAATTGTCAGTTTCAACATTTGAAAGTTGACAGACCAAGGACGTATGTTACTACGTGCCCATCCAATTAATGAAGTACTCTTGTAATCAATATGCGAAAATGGATTAATTCTGAAGAAATCATGTTATTATCTTAATTTAAAATTTTCCCTCACAATTTCTAAGTTTAAATTAAATTTAATATATCAACCTTTTGAGAGTATATGTTCGTAAAAGAATCCTGGCAAGAGAGCTGCCATTTTGAATTGAAACTTAACTAGGTACATGCAAGTAATTTTAGGAGTAATTCAATTATATATTGGAAATTCAAATTAATAATAATCAATTTTACAACTACACTATTACATTTTTAGTAAACACCATTTTTGAAAAATAAATTATTTTGTTAATAGGTTTGCAGCTGTAGAGATTCTATCTGGGCCTTGGGTTGACCAGTAAATTGCTAAATTAGTCATGTATTTCTGGTTTATCAAATATAGTATATAATACTATAGGTATTTATTAATTCAATCTTGAGCGCAAGACGTCAAAATCCATATGATAGCTCAAGCACAGTATCTAGAATAAATGAAGACTTGAAATTGATTTCTACAAAAACTAATCATTTTGAAAGCTTCTTCTAAAGTAACTTCAATATATTTAGGGAAAACTATTTGAAACATAACATACGTCTGCGCGCTTTAGACAATCCTGAGCTATCTGGCAATGCACCGCTTTGAAGCGCCATCTTGCGATGATGCTTGGGAGAGGGAAGTGTGACATTAACAACACGTCGACGAGTCCGAGGAAGTTTTTTTCTGGCTTGGGCGTGCTGGTAGAAACTGGCAAAATTTGATACAATTACAGGAACTGGAAGAGCTATTGTCAACACACCAGCCACAGCACATAGAAATCCAATTAGTTTTCCTAAAGTGATACATTAAAATTGAAAATACATAGGTTAAGATTGGTAAAGGTTTGTATAATGTCACAATAAATGCAAATACAGTGGATTAATTACTTAAGCTCATATTTTGTGCTTAATTGATTTCAAAATGAAACAAAATAACTTTTTTTGCATTTTATTTAGTTAAAAATTAAAAAAGTTCTAACTAAAACAAATAACAAAAAAATGCATTTTCTGACGTTAGATGGCATATCGTAATGCTTTTAATGAAAGATATTTATGGTAGACACAATTACTGTTTTCAATGGAAACTAATCATATTAACATTTTAGCAAGAAATCAATTTCGTTTAAAGGCATGCATATTCAGTGGTTCAATACATTACATATATATGAAATAATTATTGAGCCTTGGTAATTCATGGAATAATGAGTGTTCTTAATTAGAACACAAAGTTCTTAAATTCTATATTAGGCCTAAAAATTTTTTAATACTGCTACATTATAAATATTTGAAAATAATCAGATTATTTCTTAAATTTCAAATAATTTCATTTTTAAAACATTAAAACATGACATGAGACAAAAGATGTTCAACCTAACTTAATGGCCTATTAAATTGAAGGTGAATCACAGGCACAGGCAGTTGCTGGTAAATAATTGTACGGCTGACTTACACTTGATGTTGTCATTCGACGCCGAACTTACTATTAGAGAGCTAACCTGGATATGTTTTAGGGACCATATCTCCATAGCCAACGGTGGTCATTGTGGCAACCGCCCACCAAAAGCCATCAATTATGGATTTAAAGTCATTTTCATTGTTTTTGGTCCAATCAGTGTTTATTCTTTCGGCAAAATACGCCATGGAGGCAAATATAACAATACCGAATATCAAGAAGAAAATAAGCAATAAGAGTTCGCCTGCACTGCAATACAATGTATGAAGTAAGATTTTCAAGCCAGCTGAATGTCGGGAAAGTTTGAACAAGCGAAAAATTCGAATCACTCGCATAAACTCTAGCAGATCAACGCCGACTCCGGTAACGGCCAACCAATTGAGGAGCTAAATAATTACATGAACAGCTGTTGTTGAATATATTCAAAAACAAAATTTTTATTTCGACAGAAGTTAACCATTGTATAGAAAGCCAATATGATACACTAAAAATAGCACTATATGATTCATATTGTTTTTTAAAAAAGTAGTCAAAAGTTATATTTTTATAGTTTTTGATATTAGGTGCAGGAAATTTTGACATTTGATAGTTCATTACAAAGAAATCTAAAGAATTCATCTCAGATGCTGAATAGCAAAACTGAACTCTGTCCCAATTTGACATTATCAATTGAATATTGATAGAAACGTGAGACCTAAATATCAAACGAGCCATGAAGAAATTTGATAGAATTGACAGAAGATACTTCCATTCGAGATAAAATAAATAACATTTCAAATTCAGTCGAAATTGCTAAGTAACTTTGAACGATTTCTTTTTTTGATGTGATTTAAAGAAATTTACTCAATAGAAAGTAATCTACTATAAATATTTGGAAAACTGTTTTTTAGTTTTTTAAGACTACATTCCGAAAGTCTTTTGAAAGTTTACTGTTAAATAACTTTAAGATTTCATCATCATGTTTAAGAATTCACAACAATTAATATTTTTTACTGCACATGTTTCTGTGTCAAACATGTTTCCAATACCCAATTTATTTGAGCTCAATAACATGTTCGAGCCAAAAATGATCATTTTTATATAATATCAATAAACTAAGTATGTTTTAAAGCAAAACGGGAATTAAGATATTACATTGAATTGGAACTGAATAGGCAATTTGATTTAAATTTGACTTTATAGACCTTTGAAACTTTTAAACCACCCTGCACAGTTATAAGTTGAAAATTTAATATTAACTTTAGTATTTGCTATAAAAAATTTTCTGAAACAAACGTCAGTGTCTTGTTAATTGTTATTCATAAATATTAAATGTCAATAACAAGTGAATGTATATTTTTGATAAATAATTTTATATCTCTTCAGAGCTTTCAGCATTTAAAGGAGACTAGTTCGCATTAAATTTTCACAGGGCTTTTTCAATTTCAGTAGAACCAAAGCAATGAAGTTGTTGAGTGACTTAATTATGACTACGTCTGCTTCCTACGTGAAATAGATTTTTATATCCTTGGTAAAAATTGAAATAATTTACAAAAATGGAATACAATTGAATCTGGCGTTTTACACATAGAAATGAGATTAGCGATGTGTTAAATTGAAATCTAGTGAGAAGGCTGTCCAGAAGTTGAAAAGTATTAGAAATTCGTCAAGAACAGCAAGACATCAATATATGAGTGAAGACAAAGGAGAGGAAAATAATTTGAGAGGAAAGCGACAGAAGCAGCTTTGAGATAAGATTGTGGGAATTTAATGAAAAATTATCAAAAAAGCACTCAAATAAATAAAATTTGCTTTTATTCGGAGACAGAAAGGTAAATTAAGTATGAGGAGTGACAAGTAATGCGAAGAACATCAATGCGGATTAAACAGCCTCCAGAAGACGGCGACATGCAAATTATAGATCGATTTGGCAAAATATACCAAAAATTACTGCCATTGGCATAATTAAGGCTAAAAATATGCACTGAAAAAAATTCTTATATTGGTTTCTACAGATAACAGTTGTTGACAAAAGTAACTACGTGAGAAAGAATCAATTAGATTCACAAAGTTATTAAAATAATATATACCTGAAAAAGTACATTGATTTAAGCAGGTTGTTGAAACATTTCCAAAAACCCATATAGTTTAACTAAAGTCTTCGAAAATATATTTTAATAGAGCACATTTAGAAACAGCTTGTGAACTCGACAATGAGTTGTGACATTTAAATGGTTGACATCAATCGTGGCAAACCATTATATTTGCAAGGAGGACATTTCCTATGTTCCAGCTTAAGAATTCACTATGCTGGCAAATTTATGTCGAAAAATGGAAAATAAACACTCCGGAAGTGTATGAATCTTGTCATATATCAAAAACATAAGAAGTGCTTTGAAATCAAGAATTTTGAGACAACCAACTAAGATCATTAGTTTGACACAATCCTTAGAAAAAAACGTAAAACCAGTTATTTACTATTTAACACAACATTCTAATTTCTATATCTTTAAGTTACATTTATGTTAGAGAAAATCCAAAGTTATTCAAGCCGTCAAAGTTGAACCCTTTTTATGAGTTTGATAAAGCGAAGTACAAAGGTACTAGACACTGAGTAACTTTTGTTGGTCAACTTCATTTTCCGGGAGATATTGATTTATTTCTTAGCCTCAAAAACTAGATGGAGAACACTAGGCAATAAGTTTTTCAGGTATAAATATCCTCAAAATAATGGCAAAATTTTTGCCGGAAAAAAACTTCCTTCAATAAGCTCTATGATGCAATTAAGTACAAATATAACTTGTTTGCATACAAAATAGCATTGCTACATTTTGAAACTAAGCTTTTTAAATTTTGCAACAAAATTTTAGATGTAGTCAATATGCTCTAATATTCTCGTCTATATATACAATCAATGAAGTTAATGCCAAGATTTAAAAATCTCTTTCAATCAAATAATTCGGAAATTATAAAACCAAAATATTAAAATACTTCGCACTATTACTTATTAAATGCAAGGTTTTTTCAATTAAAACTCTGACATTGGAATCGGGCAAAATGCTAAGGGAAGTCTCTCGTAGAAATTCTAAGATTTCATTTGAAAAGTTTAGATTAATACCAACTAACTTGACATATTATTTAATGAATTTAAACTTTAAAACACATTTAGTTTTTCGTAAAAGTTGGTGATATTTGCAGAGTTTCAACACAGATGGAATTTTCTAATTTAAATTTATAATTTTGCAAATTACTTCCTGTAATTAAAAAGAGTTTAAATAAGGATCTTAATTAAATAAAAATTAAAATAAAAGTTGCGTAGTGGTTTTGGTATTGAAAAAATAATGCCACGAAACATGTTTACATTACTAGATTCACAGAGAACCATCTACAACAACATTTGATAGCTTCAGAACTGGAGAGTTGAAATCAATTCAGTCATATTTATTCTAACAGTATTACACAATTATAACTATCAAGCCTTAAATAACGTTTTTCAAAAGAGACAGAAACTTAATAAACAAATTTGAAAATATTTTTGAAATGGCCATAGATGTCTAGGCTTCATAAAATTTCTGTTATGCGTTTTGATAGAGAATGATTAAGATTTTAAAAACAAAATTTTGGATAGGACTACCATGTATGACTAAAGACTAGTTTCATTAAGAAATTAGTCTTGGTTTGAAAGGAAAGGAAATTAATTTGTCCTTAGAAGTAAAATGGGGAGAGAATATTCTTAAGTTGACATAGAATTGAAATGGAACTTCCTTGTGATAGGGAAACCTGTCATTTAAAAACATTGAACCTCACTGATTAGCAAATTCATTGACGAAAGTATTATAACTATGTACTATAATTTTATTACAACTTACTGTCTGTATATATATATCATATATATATATATATATATATATAGATAAAATTTCGATTGGATAACAATAATATTCGTAAAATTAAGAACATTCCAGCTTTGTATAAGGGGAAGTCACTTCAGGTCACGTTTTGTATTTCAAAAAGTCGATTTTTATAGTAAGAAGCGGGAGATATTTATATATATGTACATGTTCATAATTAGGCTCATTCGATTTATTTATAGGAAATTGTTGTATCAACGAGAATTTTAATAACAAAGGATTTTGGTAAAATATATTTTAAACAATCAAATTCTAAATATTAACCCCAACATTTTACTCCAATTTCAATTTCAACAAAAACTGTTTATAAAAAGCTAGTCTTTGGAAACCCAATTGAAGAAATCCAAAAAAAATATTTTTTCAATAATTATTAATGAAACATTAGTTTAAAAAATTAATAAATTACTTTTCCAAGTAAAAAATATTTTCAAAGAATCTCAGTTCTAAATATCGCTGAATTTACTGTGAAATATTTTACTATACTGAAGCAAACGTTTTCAAGACTTTGGACAGCCTCAAATAATCATTGCTATTCAAGGGTTCTTATGGTCAGACTAACAAATTTCCCATAGTAAAACCTTTTCCACATTTTCTGTTAAACAAATCTTTAGTAACGATTACGAAATCCGGTTAAAACTGCAAATTTAGAAAATTTCTTCTGTGAAATTAATTTATTTTAAAGTAAATTTCAAAAAAAAGTAGACATACTCTTTCAGAATAAAAAAAGGCCGTTGCAGAGAAATCGACGATGTTAATGACGCCTTTAACAAATTCGGTTTTGCACGGGGATGATAAAAATCGAATGAACACTTCAAACGTGAACCAAATGTTGCAGACGACCTCGATTACGAACAAATATTTATGGGGATTGCAATCTGATTGATTTGATTTACTTCTTTCCTAAAATACAGTCAGTAATTCCAAATCCGTAAATAACAGTGAGCGAGTGGTGTTTTCCATTAGGAAATTGTAAATGAAGATTTCTGCGCACCCCATTACCCTTGAAGAAAATGACATTTCAATTATAATTCAGAAAAATATATTTTTTGCAAATTGCTGACGCAAATGTTCTCATGGGCAAGCCTTCCGTCAATTTACAAATTATTCGCTATTTATTAAGTACGTGCGCCAGCCGAATATTAACAAAATGAAAAAATGAACACTAATTCGGCCGAATGGGAATTGCAAGAAATAAATTTTGACAAAAAATAATTATACATAAAACCTTAATAATAACAATTAGAGGCATGTATGTTTGATATACTGGAATGTACACATCTATATATTCAAATTAAAAGTAAAAGAACTTTTAATCAAAGAACTACAATGATGAATGAATGAATAAACATTAAACCACTAACGACAAATGTGGGAAGTGGTTTTTAGGGTATATTTTCTCAACATGGTCTGCTCACTTTATTTACTCAGTAAAAACAATAAAATTAACTAAAAGCATACACTTCACAGGAAATAAGTTTTGGAGAAATACACTGATACTAGAATGATATTTATCTTCATTGCGAAATGAAATATTCTATATAGGATTAACGCTTTAGTTTCCACGGAGGTTTCCCTTCTTTCTTTTCTTTTTCAGTTTGTTGTCGGAAAAATCTGATTAGTCCTTAGGAGCCTACTTTAATCACGGCTTGGCGAATTGCAGTTCAAAAACAACCAATAAGTATTCCTATAATGTAATCAAGCAAGTTCAAGACTAGTGTTCTCAAAATAATTTAACTATCAATAATTCAAAATCAATGGAAATATGTATCATGTGAAGAAATGGAATTCCTCTGCGTGAGTAAGTTCACTCACTTCAACAGAAAAATGATGTTAAACTGTTAGGAGTCACAGTCACCAATACTCTCAATTTTAGAAACCACATTGAAAAAAATGGTTAGAAATTGTACTAATCTTTTTGTAAGATTAAAAATTATTTTACTCCAACAGATTTAGAAATGTTTAACAAACACTTGTTTTTTATAAATGGACCTCCTGCATAACTGTATAGGGTGGGGCGCTAAAACATCTTTAAAAACAATGGATTACCTACAAAAGAAAGCATAGTCAAAAAAATTAATATCATATTTACGTCATGTTTCAGATCTGATCTTAGAACATCATGAAAGCATTTTTACAAAAATATCATGAAATTGTCATATTCTTGAAGATTTAGCAGAAAAAAAGATCGGATTATGCTATTAAGAAATTTAGATTAAGAAATCTACCATCTAAAAAACACATTCCAAAAAATGTGAACTTTTATTCCGAAATAGACACTTGAAATGTATTTTTGATTTCTAGGAACTATATTAAGTTTATCTTAAGTAGAAAATTGGTGTAAAACTATGTCCAAATATACAATACAAAGAATATCAAAAATGCCCTTAACCTTTGTGGAGTTACAACCATTCCATTCGCTACGAAATAAACAAAGGGTTCACCAAACAAATTACAGGACTTCACAAGTAAGGAAGTGTAGTCAACTTCTAAAATTGTTGAATCTCAAAGTAAAAAAGTTAGATCCACGTTTCTGCTTGTGTAGATTTTTATTCTGAGGTTCTTATGCCATCAAATCATTGATTTTGGAAAGTTGAAAAAGATTGATTTTTGAAATTGGTTTTTGCAATTATCAAAAAATCAAAATCCTTCAAAAAGCACAAAGATGTGGAAAATATCTAATTCTTTGATTTGGCTACTTAACGTGATTTGTAGAGCAAATACTAGCCTGTGTTGAATTGTTTTTGTGATCTCATTTTAGTTTATATTACTGAAAATCGGCAGACCGTGATTATAGTTGGCATTCATCACACACA
Source organism: Hofstenia miamia (assembly GCA_900660155.1). Taxonomy (NCBI): domain Eukaryota; kingdom Metazoa; phylum Xenacoelomorpha; order Acoela; family Hofsteniidae; genus Hofstenia; species Hofstenia miamia. The sequence continues at coordinate 407,344 of CABFPE010000204.1, read as the reverse complement.
TTGCTCCTTACAACTATGCTGGTATATAATCACCCGTTATATGTGATCATGGAAAATAAGAAAAACAATAAGATTTAAAAAATCTAATACTAAGATAAATACAAAAAATATTAAAGCGAAAAAATTATATAACATGTATCATTCCTAAACGTCATCTAATTCTCGGTTATGCTTCAATCTGCGTAGAGTCTTGTAAAATTAAAAATGATTCAATGAGGTTACTGTAGCACAGGAGTGGCCAACCTGTGGTGCATGCGCCAAATGTGGCGCATTGCTAGATTAGGAGTGGCGCATTACAACCTTGAAGTAGGCTGTACACATTTCTCATTGAAGACTTTCATTCAATTCATGATAGGGAAGATGTGATGGAATTGAGTTAAACTCTGTCGTTTCGGATTGACATATACATGTGAACAGGCATTTTCATCGATGAAAATTATTAAAAGTAAAACTAGATCGCGTTTGACTGATTCAAATTTGAAAAATTTCTGTTTGCTTTCACTCACCAATTTAACTCCAAACATTAAAGGACTGGCGAAATTGATACATATGCAAATATCTCATTAATTAAGGGTGTTTTATTATTTTCATGTACATGTATACACTAATTAAATATACTACTTATGTCTGTAAACAGTTTTCATAAATAGACGGCAATATAAAGGTTGTGTAGCGCATCGGAGCCTGTGTGTTTAAAAATTAGTGCATTGTATGCCAAGGGCTGGCCACCCCTGCTGAAGCATTTTCTTAGATACCATTTTAGACTTTGAAACTATAAACCATCCAACATTTCATCGCACAATGGATAATTCTCGTGTATTTTTTATTGAATCCATACGATTATGTAAAAGATTACTTACACTATCTCCTTCCATAAGATATAGGAGTCAATTAATTTTGCAAATTTGTCCAATTAATAAACTTGTTAAACCAATATTAGTCACACCCGGAAGTCCCAACATTTCTGACAACGTAATATATATATGTATATATATATATATATATATATATATATATTANTTATATATATATATATATATATATATATATAGTAGCAAAACTACTAAAAAGGATTGGACATTTTTGTACCTATTTTAATTCCAAGATTAAAATCAATGAACACATAAATTATATAAATCTAACAATGGAATAGTTTCTGCAAAGTTTATTTTAGTACAATGCCTAAAAGAAATAATTGAAATGTAAACAAAGATATGAAAAGAAATTTAAAAAGAGACAAACGGATAGAAGTCATTTTTTAACAAAAGAATAATGAAAAACATTTAAGACAAATGCTTAAGTAAAGGAGAGCAAAGATGCACTTTCATGTGGAATAAAATGAGTTGTCCTTCAAAATGCAATATTATTGCGCTTAATATGAAGGAAATTGCCTAAGTGCGTGCATGTCTGAGTTCTTTAGTTTCATTATACCACTAATGCAATGAAGGCGCTCCTTCCATTATATATATATATATATATATATATAATATAGATATATAGAAATTTTATTATAGTAATAATTATTACTGTAATTTTGTCCTCATTCTACAGGCTTCTAATTATGAGATTCCCTGTACAATTTTTCGTAATTATTAGTTGCGCTGTGTACAAATCCTATACTAATTTTAAAGGGTATTTCATTTGGTAATAAAAACTGGAAAAATTAAGGGAATCGTCTGAAACTTTGATATAGGGTAGAATTCGGTCTGTTGATGACCATACTTGAGAATCGGCCTTACCTTGTAAATATTAATGAAGAAGAACAGGCGTATTCCAGTTGTGGAATGCAAAATTATTTCAAGAATCTGTTCTGTATCCCTAATTAGAATTTACCATGTACAAAGTGGACCTATTTCAATTACACTTGTTATTATTATCATTATTACTATTATGATTTTTATTAATATTATTATTATTTCATTACTTCGACAGCTTCATGCTGATATCCCTCTCAGCTCGGGAAGCTCACCAGTTCGCAGGAAGTCTGAGAGTTTTCCTCAGGACTCTAGCTGTACCTAACAATGCTGCCTTCTGTGCTACTGCTCCTCCCCACTTTGGTACTCCCAACTCCTCCAAGTATCTCTTATGCTTCTTACTCACTGCTCCTAGTGCTCCTGCTTCTAACGCATGCTGCC
>CABFPE010000204.1:393489-404319 GCA_900660155.1 Hofstenia miamia | reverse complement strand
GTATTAATTGCCTTTACACTATTCTGCCCATTTAATGCTGACTTCTGTAGTACTTTCCTTACTCTCTTCTTGTATTCTTTTCTTAACCTCGTCTTCATTTCCTCATGATTTGTTCTATCTTTATCTATCACACCTAAGTACTTGTACCCCTCTTTAACTTCCTCAATCTTATCTCCACTGCTCGTCTCCAAACCATCTCCATCTATGCACTTGCCTCTGGTCATAGTCACTGTCGCACACTTTCCTAATCCAAATTCCAACCCTGAATCTCTGCTTGCCTTCTCCAATGTCTCCACTTGCTTCTGCAACATCTTCCTTGAACTAGAATATTATTATTATTAGCATGATTCAGTAATATTTAGCGCGCATTGATATACATGAAGAAAGCAGGTTTATGCAAACTATTATTTGTTATATCTACATGTAGTTATGGCAAACAATGCATAACAATATTTTAAATAAATCTGAGTGAAAGTCTTGGGCAAAGACTTAATCCAGATATTTAAACAATGTTGCAATTTGACAAATGTGAACATCAACAAATTAAATTAATGACTTCAATAGAAAATGAAAATCAATTTAGAATGATATAAAACTTAATAATTCCATTTATTTCTTGATACATTTCAAAGACCTAGTAACGAAATTTGTCAAAACACCTTCTAGTTCAAAAAATAATATACTAGAAACTTAATTAGTCAATTGAAGGCATGAATAACTTTACCAAACATTAATGCATTCATTGTCCGCTTGGAAATTAAAGGCATTCAGAAATGAATTGAGGCTTTCAGTAGTTTTTAGATGTTCCTCAAGGAAAATCTTCTACTAGACAAAAATAGCTCCAACCGCATCCAAACAGTTCAACATAAAAATGAAAAAAATAGAAACAGATCATTATTTCAAGTCGTGGCAATGAGCTTAGCATTTTGCAAGAATCAATACAACATTCCTACTATTCACGCACGTTTAGATGGGTGGATAAAAGCATTGTGAAACCAAAACTTTATACAAGATGTACTTAGTTTAACAAGCAGCTTATATAATATTCTGAAAAACATAATTCAACTTCATTATGCACTATAGGTGATACAAGATCCATTTTCCTGAAAAAAATATTGTTGATTCCTTGCTTCAAATGTTTTTATATGATAACATAACCATGTTTAGTGCTGATTATTGCTATAATGGAGGAAGTGCTATAATACATTTTGGATTAATGGAAGTGTTTATAAATTATGATAGGATTAAATATTATTGTAAGAAAAATTTTCTCTGGAATTTTCTTAGAATATATTATCGTGACAGAAGGTTATATAGCAGTAAGTCATTCTTGTTTAAAAAATTGCCAAATAATGTCAATGTAAGCAGAATTTCCAAGATCTCTTTTTTATGAGATAATGGTTTTGTAAATGTTTTCTCTAGGTAATTCTTCTTAACTTATCATCATTATGTCACACCAGTTCATTACATTTCACATGATAAGAGGTCATTCAAAGATCCCCGCAATTTTAAAATGAACACAATCTAAATATCAATATCTATGAACTTAAAGTTTTGTTGAGTTTTGCTTTTTTCAATGGTTATGAATCAATTAACTTTCAATTTCCAGCATAAATGTTCGAAGAGAAAATTTGATTGTACCATTATTTCATGCCAATAAACGATGTATCCCTTTCAGACATGCACACTGTAGGGAAGTGCTAAAAATATTTATATGGCGGCTCAGCACTGCTAGTTGTTTCTGATGACATTAAGAAACTTTTTCTATTGCTAATATTTCCATTGAAATTGTCTGTGCAAATTTCTACACATGTAATTTTTTACCAAGGTCATAATATTTTAATGACATACTTTTGTTGAAAACATTTTATTTAGAGTGTGTTACGAATTATGACATTGAAATAATGCAAAACTTGTTTCTTGTGAGGCTATATTATGATTTGTGATTAACTCAAATTCAACTAGTTTCACCAAATTCACCATTTTGCGAAATGCTAATTTTTAAAAGGTTGCTTCAATACTAAATTATACCAATATTTAAATCAAATTAATTTTAAGATAACGAAAAAGTTGCCTAGTTTAATAAACAAAGATATTCAGGGTTGAATATAAATTCATATCTCTAAATAAATCTAGTTTCTACATGTGTACAATTGTACACATTGCGTCTCAGGGGCTATAGAAAAATCCAAAGAAAAATCTTGTTAGATTTTATATCGTTAAAGGTTTATTATCGAATTGAACGGCAAGAAATCTACACATTAAAAAAGTTTGAGAGTAGATTTACTGAAGTGAATATTTATCGAGAACACATGCAATAAACCAGAAATCAATAAGAAAATTTATTATTAATAAAAACTATTGAAGCATTCATTAAAGTTATAAATAATATTAAATATTTATGATTGAGGTGCGGGAATATTAAGTTGAATGTCCTTAAATGCATACATCAATGGAGAGAGCTTATAATAATATTCCATACAGTATTCAAAAGATTGAAGATTAAAAGTAACCCACAAGTTTTAGCTCAATCAAAAAGCCCAATTGAATAAATATACACCTTCATGATTATGTATTACAAACTTCAATCTCTGGAAAAACTCATACCAAAAAGTACGAGATTTTAGTACTCAAAAGAATTTCACTAAATATAATCCATTGTTTACTGTTGGAAGAGTTTTTTGAAGACATGAAAATATTCAATTAAAGTATGACAACAATTTGAAAGATAAAATTGAAAATTAAAAATACCATTTTTCTACAATTTCCAAGTTTCAGACTAAAGAATTTGAAACATGATTTTGCCGGAGAAGGACCAGAATTTTGTTAGTCTCAACTTTAACCAATCCCAATTGGTCCCACAGCAAACCTCTATTTTGACCAAAATTGACAAAATTATATTCTGAAATCTATGGTCCCAGTCACACGGAAATATTCAGTCTTTAATCATAGTCTCGTTTGACTTGGACTAGTAAATCCCATCTGATTGAAACGTAAACTGAATATATTTACAACAAAAAATTGAAAATATCTCCTTTGAATTAATATAAAGGTTTCATTGAAACCTTACATTTTTAAAAAAAACATATTTCTTGCCCTTATATCTGCTGAGTTTTACTGCAAGAATCAACAATTCTTGAGGATTCATTAAATATTTTGTGTCAAGTGCATCCTTTATAATTAGAGGTAATTTTTTGGAAAATAATGACAAAACCCACTCTTTAATATTCCTATGAGATTAAGTTAGCTGGAATATATCATACATATAGCAATGCTTTTCAGTAACTACATTTATTAGAATTTAATTTCCACCAATAAAATACTTAGTTATCTAAAATCACGTTTATGTTAAGTTTGTGTTTACCTTTGATGAGGAAACCTCTTGAGAGTATTTTAAGAATGGTTCCTGAGTGGATCCATTAATTTGAATATCTGATGGAGTGTCGTCAGACTCACATTCTTGGAAGTTCGGATGAGTCCCCATACAGAAGCAACAGATCGAAACCACAATGAAGAGGACTGAGACTATTGCAATAACCTAAAATGGCGAATAAATTCACATGAATAATGTGAGGAAAGGAGTAGAAGAATTTCAAAGTAAATGTGTGCTGAGGGGCAAGCAAGCGTTCTACTTGGTTCATTAGTGTGATTTACCTTTCCATGCAAAATTAAAACCAAAAATTTAATTAACTAAAAATTAATATCACACATTTCGTAATTTTGGATTTTTCAGAAATTGAATTAGATATTTTTGATAGGCCCCTTGAACAATTAATTGGTAGAGTTGGCTATGAAAAACGTAAAAAAGTAGATATTTATAAAGCAATAAAATATCAACATTGTGGAAACAACATTGATAGGGAATAAACCTTTTTATAGTCGCTAATAAAATATTTATGCTCCAAAATGCATTGCTAAACTTGTAAAATATGTAAACAAATAATACAGTCAATGTCCACATCGAAACTACATATATACGCGGCTTTTTAAAACTTACATGAGGTACGCTACGTCGTATAAGTGTGGTCGTGGTCGTCTTAAATATAGTAAAATATACATGTACATAAATATTCATAAAGAGATTTATTTAAACATAGGCTTCAATATGATTTAATAAACACGTTATTATTAATAATATTGTTGAATTGTTGTTTCCTATTTCTAAGATACAAAGAAGTAAAATCGGGTAGGGTTTGGTTTTTCGAAAGAAAATCGGGGTGATTTTCCATTTTATATGATATGATACTTCGGGTATAGAATTTCGGATTCGAGTCAAGTCGAGCTTGTGCTCTCAACAAACACGATTGTAGCACGTATACAGGTATATCCCAAGCCATGTTGAAACTCTGATAGACAATATAAGACAATTAAGACCAATTTTTAATAAAACAAAGAAACTTGCCATTTTTTCTTCAAATTTTCAAAACAAAGCACATCATAAAACTTAATTCAAAATGATATAACCGTTCAAATTTAGTTAGTGGGCGTTTCTAAAAGTAATGGAACACTAGAATTTTAGAGGTGCCTATAGTGAAAAGACCTCGGTCGAAGTGGTAATAAACACTTGAGCAACCAACCTATTATTAAAGTTGGCGCCTTCCATTACATTATAAGTCCTTTCTCATTATCATGATATAGTGATGTAACATGGGTATTAGCCAATACTACAATCAATTATACTAATAAAAACTATCAATAACGTAAAAGGTCATGCAGGTCACCATATGACAAAAGCATAAACTTTAAATTGTGAGACCGGTTCGATCCAAGAACGAGTTAATTGAAAGCCATTCATATTGGAAGCAATTGGCACTTTCGATTGATACAGCAGTGCAGAATTTTATAAGGAATAAAATTATTATATTTATTTTCATAAGCGATTGATTTATCCGTCAACCACTTCAACATCTGCTGCAATCTATCGAGGAATTTATGGATTTGTTTAAATTCACTTCTCTAATTCATTTATATCAGATTAGTGATTGATGGGGGGAATTATTTCTCAGCTACCGAAAACAAATTCAATCTTCCCACATTGTGATTATGCAGCATTCTTCATCGCTGAAATTCAATTAGATATTAAGTCATAACTTACGATCTATAATTCAATTCTTTAAAAACGTAACACTTACATTTCGTTAATTAGTCATTAATTAAATGAATATTATTGGTTCAGGCAATTATAAGAAAAGCAATTGACATATTGGCTGTTGTGAATCATGATTGGAACCGGTTGGGTTGGGTTTGTTTAAGGACAATGGAATTAATGATTGTTCTCAAGGAAATAATGAACAACAATTTATATTAATGAATCTGTACATATTTACAACAATCTGTTTTTTTAACTCAATTAATTGGTTTTTTAATATACTCATCTCTGTAGTCATATATAAAACACTAAAGGACTCTTTTGGGAGCTAATAAATTTTGGAAATTAGGATATATTTCCCACCGGTTGCATACCGGTCATGTTGATATCCCTAAGACCCACACAGTTCGACCAGCATGAAAATTAAGAAGTGTCGGTTGGGTTGGGTTACTATTTCTGTCGACCGGTTTCACCCATGTTGTAAATATCTAAAGACGAAAGATAGGCTTATAAGAAAAAATTCGAAAGAAAAGCAGTGAATTTACCAGCATCTGCATGAATGAAGAATTCGAAAAAATTTAAAATACGTGTAATTTTAAATAAAAGTTGCCCTCAACGAAAGATTTAATTCTCGAAGTTGGGATTTAAATGTAAAGTTTGAGTAATTGATAAAAGGAAAAAATCTTATTGGATAAGTGTTAGAAGGATGAAGGAGATGCAACAATTGAATTGCGAGGAGGTTACTTTAAATAGAACCAGTTAATTTCTTGAATCAAACCACTCTTTGATGCTGGTAGAGATAAAGGAAATAAAATTAAACGCGGTAAATTGATGACTTTTTCAGCTAGTCAGCTCTACTGAGAATTGCCAAAGCGCCATTATACTAATTTGTATTTTAATTTATATTTACACAACTACATACAATAGCTATAGAAAGACTGGATCGAGCTATCGATTGCTACGTGAATAGACATTTTAAAACGAAATGTGCACGCCTACACTTTAGATGCCTTCAATTACATTCAAAAACTTCTTCATTGAAATAATAACTCTTATTTTTCTCTAACATTTAAAACTAAAAAAGAACACTTTGTAACTCTCCAATTTTGCCGAAAATGAAACGAAATTTGCTGCTGGAAGTACTGACCTTAAATCCATTTTTGCTATACCGAAGGTGTGGCTCTATGAAAATTTAAGTCGGTCTTGGTTTGTTTTTCGTTAAGCTTTTCATTAAGAGAAACGTGTTTCACGTTTCGATTGTATTGAAACTTCGATAGAGGAACGTAAATTTTTGCATTGGGCTACATTATATTAAAATGGACAATCTTTTATGCATTTATACTTGATTTCCAAAAATAATTGTATATCACAATAAGCGAGGTATTTAAATAGCTAGTATTACATTAAACGTAACAATTATAAAGAACAAAATGAACAATAGGCCGGTTGCTCTGCAATTAGAAACATAAAAATCAATTCTTCACTAATAACTTAGACGTCGTCTAAAAAATAAAAAAAATATACATACAAAGCTTTCAGTTATGCAATAAAAATATCACACTTAGTCAATTGTTTTAATTAATTAATTATGAAATAGTTTTTTTACTGTGGTCATTGAATAAAAACAGATGAACAAACTATTTTCTTTCTGCTATGTGAGCTGAAATTGAAATATTGAACAAAAAGCTGACACTAAACTCTACAAACTTGAAACGCATAACGGCAATGTTTTTACACTTCGTTGTGGGTCAAACAGCAAACCATAACACGCAAAAGCATGCAATAATAACTAACTTGCATACATTAAAGGGCATGTAGATTATACAAACTCAGTCAATTCAAACACGTGTCTTTTAAAATAATTCAAAGGTAGAAGACACTACTGAAAAATCAAAAAACACAAAATGTTGAATGAGATCCTCCACAACAAAGACTTTCTTAAAATTCTACGTATCCTACAGCATGGTTTTCAAATAGAATACATCAATATTCTTTTATCTACCTTAGTTAGCTAAGATCGATCCATTAGATTCCTCCTTTACATTTTGCGCAGTTGATATGTATAGAGGAGAAGTATAAGTTTAATAAGAATTCTAAACGAACTACCCATGAAATTTGTGATAGTTCTTCAAAAAAAATTAAAAACGATCATAACTTACGAAGAAAAAAATATATCTGAAATCCGAAAACACAACTTGATAGAGGAGTGCACCATCTGACTTTCGCAAAGCGCATCTCAACCTTGGGAGATTTATCTACACAAATGGAAATGGTTGATGGTATTTGTTACTCCTATAAGTTTTAGACCTCCTAATTCTATAAACACAAGCAATGAGAGGGTTTTTAAAAGTGGAACGTATCATTGAAAAATAGTTAATATTTTCAAATATTCACAACTACATTGAGAGATTCTCTAAAATTCCAAGATTTATGACTTTTATTAGAGAAAAATGTTTGAAAATGTGTGCAAAACTGTTTGAATCCTTATCGATGATCTGGGAAGCTTAGGTTTAAAAATTCACAATCGAAAAGAATATATTTAGCATCGGTTACATTATTCGAAACTCATGTTTTCTCTCTAGCGCTAAAAATTTTTTTTAACTTTTCATTTTAAGATTGAGAACAGAAATATAAAAATGTATGTTTAATAAATTTATGTTATTAAATTTTAATATATCAACACAAAGAATCCATTATAGCACATCCTGGATGGCTTCCTTTGTATCCTCGAAAGACTCGACTGTGGTGGAAACCTTCTTGTTTATGGAAAGGATATATTCAACTGCTGTTTGATTGACTTACTTAGTATCCGGTCAAACTGAACTGGGGTCTTCAGAAGATTGGGAATAACTCTCGACAGAATGTAATGGATATATTCTTGCTTAACAAAAAAATAATCAAATTATATATATATATATATATAAAGCTCACATGTTAGTAATTTCAAATTTACTACGAAAATTGTCTCAGATGTATTCTTCTCTCAAGAGCAAGTGCATATTCTGAAAAGAACTTGGATTAGGGACTACGCTTGGATGATATACTGAAAACAAATCAGTTGAGGGCAATTGTTGCCGACATGGACTTTAGAATATTAGTTATTTGCAGAATTTGAAATTTTATACCTAAATCAGATTTTTCATTGCAAAAAAGTAATATTTTCCTGTTTCAGAGAGGGGAATAAGATTTATCAGAAATGTTCACAATAACAGAGAGCACATTTACCAAATTTCTAAGCTTCATAATGAGTGTGAAAGATGTTTTTAAAAATATGGACAAATCTGTTGTATCCTAATTGTAGCAATGGACAGCTTAGCCTTAATGGAACAATAATCCGGCTAACTTTATCTATCAGGGCGCAAGATAATATTACGATTTGACGTCGCAGTTTGTCGACGATGAGCGCTATCCAGAATGTAGTAGACGAATATGAACCAAATAAATTGGTATTTAAAGAAACAACACAAAAATGCATCGATATCTGCATAATGGGTCTCTTTACCATTAAACCGATTGATGTTGAAAATTTGAAAAAAAAATAGTGAGGTTGCACCTTGCACGTATACAATCTTGAAGGTGGTCCTGATGAAGCTGTTCCTCTCTGAATTCTAACCAAAACATAAGCTAGCAATTGGCGTTGGTTCTAAGTTATTGAAGTTGTCCAACACTTATTAGCTTGGTCATTGGCAAAGCAGTAATGCCAAAATAATTCTACCTTTTTTTAAAAGAAATTTATAATAATTAATAAAGAATTTGAAGTTAAGAAAGGTACAAACGAGATAATTAGCCATATTAAGTATTGGAAATAAGCATTATAGCGCCTGAGCTAGTGCCCAAAAATTATAATAAAATAAAGTTTTGAATAGTTAAGTTAAATCCACTTCACTCTCTATGCAAACTCAAATGAAAATGGAATTTGTGGGCAAGAAATACATAAACCAAACTATAACGCTAAAAAATTCTACTGAAGATTTGACTATTTACCTACTCAGTTCTAATGCATGAGAAGCCATATGAAATGATATTGGAAACCTTCATATTTTGAAGTACTTTGACGATCATGATCTTAATTTTACGATGTAGTAATATTCTCCAATTGCATTTCATAAAGGTAGCTGTGTGGATAGCTCTTTCATGATGCTATTGCTAGTGTCAATTAACAGGAAATACTGTGACATTATATTGGACTAATCTCACAATACCTAGATTATAATAAAAAAAACTTCATTGCACAAGAAAATTTAATTATCAAACTGCACAAAATTACAACACACGGCCATAATTATACAAATTTTCTTTCACAAAAACAAGTTTACAAAAGGTCAAAGGGTGAAAAGAAAGGTTACATTAAATAAACACTGCGTTGCAATTTAGTCCAATCAGAAGTAGGATCGAAAATTGAACGAGACTGTAAAATTTGGTCGATCCGATACACATCGTCGATACATAGAAAATGGCGATGCGTTGAGCAGCCTTACTATGGACTGGTTCTCAGGAATGCAATCACTCACCTCCGTTTTTTTGAATATTTACCAAACATGATGGTACATATAATAAAACCAGAGAGTTTGCTTATTTATCACTGTTTTGTGTTTATGTGTGTATGACAAGCTTCTACCTATACAGACAATCTCATAAATCTATTTTCACAAGATATAATGAGATTTTGTATGGATAATGAATAAATATTTATGTTTTCCATATTTTATGCGGAAAAATTTTGAACTGCTGCCTGCTGCCCGCTGCCCTGTCCTTTCGAAATTTTCTAACACCTTACTTGCGATGCAAAATATTCTCAAAGTGACATAATTACAAACTATAGAATCATCTTGTATTCTTTCCGCACTAATTGCAGAAAGCTAAATAAAATGATAATGAAGGTATTTAAGTCAGACATGCTTATCTGGAAGAGTAATTTCTTTAAAGCAATTGCAGTGAATGCCAATAATAAATGTCACGGCGACTTCAAAATGACTTATACTGCAATTCTTGTTCTAATCCAGTAGCGTTTTTCATTAAAATCGAATCCCGCGTTTGACAATAAAAATTTATTGAATATTTCGTGAAAACATTTATAAATAAATTGTATGCTACTGTCAGACGATTCTCTTGACAATATAACGCGCCATTCAGATTAGAATCGTTAAAACCTAATCTGTTACACTGGCTGACAATTTACTAGTACAAATGTATATGTCAGTTTTATTGTGAGTTTAGTTCTCTTATATAAACAATACGATCTGCAGACAAAATCCAGAAGATTTTTAGCAGTAAACAGTCTCGTAAACCATGGTTAAGGCTGATGGAAACATAATGTAAGCAATTTAAAATCCTTTAACTAAAGAAGAGGTCTCAAGGGAAGCATTTCAGCGTTTCTTTTGTTATTGCATTTAATCAAGTATTTCAATCATCAGAACTAACGATCCAACTCCAGCGTTTAATCTCTCAAAAATGAATCAATACTTCACGTATTACAAAGTGGAAATGAACCACTGAAGACATTACTTTCTATAACCGTACACTCAAAATCCAGAGGCTTCAGTCTGTAATAGACAGTAAAATGGCAGTTTATTATCACAATTTATAGACGTTAAATTTCTCTACTGAACAACCTTATTAGTTTATCACACATAATGTTTTAAGAGAATTGCAATTTAAAATTTTAAACTAATCTTAGCTATAAACTGCATGACATCAATAACTAAAATGCCTATATATATATATATATATATATATATATA
>CABFPE010000204.1:364300-389211 GCA_900660155.1 Hofstenia miamia | reverse complement strand
CCCCCCCCCCCACCTCTTTGAATGCTTTTTATACAAATAAATGCTTACGAAAATTACGTATTGGTATTCTTATTACCTTCGTCTGTCTTTTTGATATATTTATCATATATGCACGTGCGGGAATCACATTATGCTAGGGGTGTGCGGGTAGGCGGTTTTCATACCCGTACACGCCCATTACTTGATAAATCTTATCTTACATTACAACATGTTGTATTAGAGAAATTCTGGTCGGGAATAATTGGGAGTATATAAAATATATCAAAGGCGCTACAAGTAGAAATAAGCACAAACAAACTAATAAATAAACAGATACATCCAATAAGACGAAATAAGTTCATTTAATCTACGCGAATTTTACCCGTTGGATAATTGTCTTACCTGTACCCACCCGTACCCGTGAAACTTTTAGCGCACCCTCCCATACCCGCTGGTACCCGCACAGTCCTACATTATGCTAAGAGGGTGAAAAAAAACTACCTTGGCCTATATGTCTCGGATAAGAATTGGGCCTTCCCCACCCCTTAAAAATTCTTGATAAGCGCCTGTATAAGACGGGATTGGGAATAAAGGCGACTGGGACCAATAATTTAACTGAGATGTACCGGTACTTAATTTAAATGTGCTTGCAAGATAAGAAAAAGGACCACAACTGCGATATGAAGTTGTTTCAGACCTCAAGTGATATGCACCCTGAGTTAAATATAAGAAAAATAAATTTAAAAAATCGATATCGTATTCGTAAAAATGTAATGCAAATAAAGATAAATCTTTGACACATAAGAACACCCTTGTAACTACTACCACAATAGGTAAGTAATGATCGCTAAATGAAATAAGTTACACGACAAATATATAGGTGAAAATATAATTAAATAATCAAGAACAAAATGATTTAACCTTAGACTGACAATATCCTTTATAAAGGATAAACGGCTTTTCCAAATTTTCAAGCAATTTTCTGCAAACCTTTTATGATATTCAGAATCCTGAGGCATAGACACAATTATTGTTGAACGTGGTCGACGTAATTTTGAAAATTTGTAACAAATGTATTGCTGTAGCTGAAATACTTAAAAAGTTTTTAAATTCTGACCGTTACTAAGTTTCAGATAATCAGGAGGACGAAAGCCTATGGGAGCAAAAACTAACCTTAAGTGTTTTTTATGTAGATCCCCACCCAAACTCATTAAAGCATACAACAAAGTCAGATTTTGGATATCCTTAATAGTTTATGAATAATAAGCAAGAAACCATAAAAATTTGAAGACTAGAGTCAAAATATGTACCGTATCTTAATATAATTTTGAGGATTTCAACTTTACACAATTTCATTTTTAGGTGGAAGCTGACAGCTAATTTTCTACTTCAATTTCATATGACAAAATATAAAAATAGGAAACATGGAAAACAAGCCTCATCTTAATGATAAAATTTAACATTTAGATCAATATTCTGTAATTCATTAACACTAAAAATGCGACAATAAGTCAAAGCTTTTTTGTTTGCTTCGTTATTCATTCAACAAAAGCACCAGCAGGTACATATACTTCCAATGATGTTGATAATCTCATTGAATTTACTGTTAGTAGAAATTTATTTCTATTCAGAAAATTTCACATTTGAAACATAAATAGATTTTGAAAGAGTACACGCTATTCTAGTGCTAAGAAATTCTGAATGCAATCATAATTTATTGCTACAAATTTCACTGTTTAGGAATCGATATAGATTTTGGGCTCTATAGGTGGTAATTGCGAGTGAACATAACCTGATACTATTATGCTTTTTGCATTGCAATAAGACGCGTATAAAATGTTTTGAATAGCACTGAGTGTTAAATTATCGTTTGCTCGAACTGGATTTCTATAATAGAAGGAATACGAGAAATCCGTTAATAAAATTCTAAGAATCGTATTAGGGCTTCCACCGCATGCATATTAATTCCGCAAGCCAAGAAATTAAACTATGAGCAATTATAAAACGCCTAGTAAATGTGAAAGCAATACTGGATTACACGGAATTTCCCCAATGCTTCCATTCAAAATCCAATAATCCAAAATAAATGGCTGTCGAACAGTTTTACATCAGTCCATTATTCCACAGAATAGTATAATTAATTCTATTAGGAGAAATCTGAATAATTTAATAGCGAAATTCGAACTATATATATATATATATATATAAATCCTTCCCACTAGAAAAATATTTGGAGTGAGTGTCAACCTTTCGAATAATAAATCACTTACCATCAGCATAAAAGTGGTAAGGCATGAGATGTTCATGAAAAAATTAACAGCTCGAGCAGAAGGAGCTATTCACTCTTTTGATTTTCAATTTATTATACATGCAAATTTTCTGTTTACAACTATTTTCAGACTACTTTGATCGTGTTATTTCCAGTCCAAATCGTTTCCAAGAATTATTCGTCTGCGATGCGATTACTATTGGTACAACACAGAACACAATAACATCAAACGTCAATTACATGCATTTACATAAAACGGAAGAATGTTCGGTCGCAGAACAAAATCTAATTACGCATTATGCTTAATAAAATTGTTACAATACAAAAAACGAATTTCTAGTTCAGTTTTCTCAATGCATGGGGACCAGTGATTGGCAAAGATTTGCAAATTAGTTCAAAAAATATTTCTATACCTTGTACGTAGCTGCAAATTCCAAAATCTGTCAGGTTTCGATGCATGAATCCAAAATGAAAAGATGTAAATTGGTACAATTGTTAAATGCTAGTACATTAATAAGAAAAATAATAATAACAATTGTTATTATAATAATATAAACAAAAACATTTAAAAAAATTTACAAAGAAACTAGAAATAAACATCAACAGTACAAAAACAATTTACACAAATATATATATATATATATATATATATATATATATATATATTATATATATATTGCATACATTTTTAATAACTTCCACGAAGCCGTTGGTGGAAGATTATCATTAAAAATAAAGTCTGTTTATTTTCCTACACTCTGTACAATTGTCTTGATTGCAATCTAAGTACTGAACATCATGCAGAATCTATAATATAATTTGATTTGGGGAGATTTGGCTTGTATAAGAACATCTTTTGTGAACATTTGTTGACAAATTCCGTAATTCATAAATAAAATTATACGATTTCTGGAGAACTCGCAGCTGTGTCAATTTAGACTTCTTGCAATTGGCATTAAAATTTTTAGAATTATTGATTTATTGCGATCTTGTCTTAAGGTTCTCTTATATCACTACAACATGTAATCCATCTATAATGTATAGAGACAAACTGCTTATTGACAAGTTTCAATCGATTTCTGCCACCAAGTACATACTCCTTACATTATAAATAAAAGTTTGATATCCTTGGAAATATTTGGTTAAAATTAATTTCCCTGATCACAGATGTAACTGTAATCATGATTTCTGTAATCAATTAAAATGAATAACACTATTAAGTATATTAGATTCGTATAGATCTAATTCACTGAATAATCTATATGTTGTTGAGATATTGTAGTCCATGTATCACTAATACTACTACTAGCTACTGCTAAATTACTTTATTAAGCTAAATAAAATGGTTAACAAAAATTAATATATAAATGGTGCAATGGGGAATTTTTACTAAAATTTAGATTTGAATATTTTTAGCAAAAAAAAACTTAGTTTAAATTCCTTAAAAATTAAACAACCAATAAAAAATATTTGCTAAATTTTAATGAAAATACATCATTGATCAAGTGATGGAATTCACAAATTCACAATTACTTGCAATATAAATTAAATGCTTTTTTAGATCTTTCACGAATGTCCTATATGTAATACTTGCCATATCTTTTAGCGACACTACGTTTGTATTATTTCAGTCAGTATTTTCTTCAATGAAGAATAATTATTGTCTGTCGCGTAGCGTCACCTTCACTACAAAAAACGCTTGCAGCCCCTCTTCTCGGAAACTCTGTACTCCATACATGATTGTTCTTGTCTTAACCCGAACCTCTGTATTAAGTAGAAGTGACACTATGAAACTGGTTGATGAGGTGGTTTAGACTCATGATCATTGCTGCAATCACTGCTGCCAAATGACTAATCTTTATCCATCTTCAGCATCCTAATCAATATCATCGTTATTCTTTCTGCTCCATCTTCACGCTCATTTTTAGAGTCCCATAGTTATTGGATTGTAATAATCGATACTCGTGGTCTAGGGGCGGGGACAACCATCCATATAATAACTAAATCTATCTCAGCAATGAAGCACTTGAGTACATTGTATTGTCCAATTCCTAATTGTATACTATTTATGAATGGAAAATCAAAATAAGCTTATCTTGGTATGCGCAGAGTTAATATCTTTCACAAAATGTACAGAAAAAATTCAACTTTAGGCGACTTAATTGACTTGTTCGTATTCTACATATGTATGTATATACATCAATTCCAATGATATGCATAAATGCATATTAGACATCAAAACAAGACCAAAACTCACAGTCATTGCAACATATGTGCTGACAAATTATCCTAGATGTGGTAACCTACAAGAGTCATACCATTCTATGAGATATAATGAATACGTTTGAACTACTGAATACAGATTCGACATAAGTCAACATTTTGAAAACCAAGATATTCGATAATCAAGGATTAATTTTCATAAGTGAACGAAGGCAATTTTAGGTTTAAAAGATACGCCCATAATTCTTTCAGAAATTGAAAAATGAAGATTTCCTCTTCAATTAAAACTCTAATAGAGCTCTTAATCTAATAAAAATTAATAATGTGAAAAGTAGTCTCTTCGCACCTGTTATCTTTGTGAAAAATTCATTAGTAGGCATTGAACAACACCTAATTTTAAGCAAAATGCGGCATACCTTAGAACTGATTTCATGCCGTCTTTATTATTTGACAATCGGTCTAGAATTGATCTAATCAAAGTATGACCAAGGTCAAAACAATATTACAAAGCGCTCTTTCTAAAAATAACCTAAGGAAGTTCAACTTCATTTGATAAATTCGTATGATACAAAGAAAAGAACTACAAAGTACATTCACAAAATAATTAAAAAACTTGAAAATGCCAACTGCTATTTACATGTACAGCGTATAAGAAAAATTCAGTAAGAATATAGATTTATTTGTCCTAAGAAAATCTGTGTGAACCTTAGTGATGATTGAAAGTTTTTGTGATGTATAGAGGAGTACACAAAACTTTAAGAAAGGCATGAGTAAAAATTGAAACACACAGGAAAAAATTCAAAGGAATGTCCACCGAAAACTGGTATGAAACAGTATAATTATTAGATATTTTGCAGAGTATATTCCTCAAGAGACTTAAAGAAACTTAGGCCTACAGGGCTCTACCAAAAAGGTATAAATCTGCTGTTCAGGGAATATTTCTGTAAGCATTGAAAACGAGTCAATTGAGATTGGATTGCGGGAATTTCTAACATGTTTGTTTATACTTGTTTTTAATCGAATTCAACGATGGACAATGGACGAGAATGTTTAGAAGAAATGAATAGATTGATGAAGAAATTAACCACGCCCACGACTACAAGAGGGCCACTGAACAATGAATTATCGAGGCAGTGGGAGTAATTACGTGAAAGGAAGATAAAATCAAATGATCAAATAGGTTGGCCAATACATGTACTTTGTTTTTGAAAAGATAATCGTTAACTGAAGATAAATTAATTGCTTAGTGAAGAACGTTTTCTAATACTAAAAGCTATGCGCCAAAATCTTTCCCATAAAGAAGAGAGTTTAATACACACACGCATATACCAAAATTCTACTTGTAGCCCCCCTAAAAACTTACTCCTATAGTTCAACATTATATTTTCTGATGTGAACAACTAATCCTTTTATATTTCTCACCCATATGTTCTTCAATAGGCTCAAAACTAAAATAGGTATCATCTTTTATAAGGCGAGTCTTTGAATTCACTAGCTGATTCAGTTGTCTCCAGGAATTCAGTGATTCTAGAAGCAGTCGGGATATAGTGTTTCTGAAAAACAAGGTATTATTTGAACAGGACAGAGGAATGAAAGTTAGACTTAATTACATGTTCATTCAAGCTCTCAAGTTTTTGCCTCCAGTGAAGACATCTAGGTTTAAGTAAATTCTGGAATTCATAAAATATAATAAATTAACTTAAATGTAAAGGATGCATAATTCAGAAATCTTCATATAATTTGAAAGAGAATTGTTTTTGAACCCAATCAATTACATTCATTCCTTTGTTATGAATACTGCTGAGTTGATGGACCAATAAATTCATTTATTTGAAATGCGAGTGAGAATGGGTAACCAAGCATGCAAATCCAAAGGGAGATTCAACGATATTTATTAAATCCACGTTTGAACTCACCAAGATGTCAACCTTAAGTAATGGCACACTGATTAATCTATTAAGCTTGAAATTCAAAATCATGGAATGGAAAATCAAATTTAACAGTAATGCTTGTTGTAGCAAACGTTCACGTAGGTTGCAACGTAATGACAGATACACAATTACAAATTGTGTTGCGCCGTTAATGGAATCCGTGCGTGACAGACATTTATTTAACTGACATTTCAGCATTCTCTTTTGAACAATGAAAGTATCAATAATATGAGAATATGGGACAATATATCTGGAATTTTTTCAATCAATCTTCAATAATTAAATAATTAACTCAAACGCTGCAACCATCTTGTTCAACCATCTCAGCCCAGCATGGCTCACTCTCATCTCGTTTGATTAAAATTTCCAACAATTAAATTTAGCAAAATCATATATTTTCCTCGATGTATTTGCCCACAATAAAAATTGCTAAAAATTCTTATAAAGTATATGATTATTTCAACCATATTTCACATATTAATAAAAAATTATAAATGACATTGGATTGCAAAAAGTTCACAAAATTCTTAGGTTTTACAAAAGACTAAACTAGTCAAAAAATGATGCAATTTCACAAACCTTTTCAAAATTTGTTTTTACCCTTTGTTTTAACCTTTAACTGTTCAATTTAAACTTAACCAATATTTTAAAAATTTTTATTTGAAAATTTCATGTTTTTTTTATAGTTCTGCAATTTTACCCTTTGTTATCTTAAAAGACAAACTGTTAGCTTCTTTATGAAGCATTTCTAAGCTCTTAATAATCCAACATATTATAGGCCTTTCGAAATCCAGATATTTACTAAGGGAATATTTAAGTTGCAATTAACATTAGGTTCAATTCATTAAGTCATTGTCAAATTCAACACACTAAGTTGTGCTCAAATATTTCACAAACCACCCAATAATAAATGAAATCCAATTTCTATTGTTTAAAGTGTAGTACAAAAATGACGTCAGATATTACACTTTTGAAATATAATAACATATCTTATAATTATTTGAGATAAGTTTGCCCTTTGAAAAGGCATTATTGTGTATTGCAATATCTTTCATGAAGTGATGCAATTTGAAAATAATGGAAAGGCTATCACAGTATGGATTCTATAATAATTTCATAAAAAAGCCTTTGCATTTGAGAAAATTTTAGTGAAAGGCAATCTATGACACTTCCAAGAAAACTCAATTGTGAGGTAACATCAAAAAAAATTAATATAAAAGGTCAGCGAGGTGCTGTGTAATTTGAATTATTTATTTAAATTTAGTGCTCCATACACTATGAATTCAATTAAGGAATTAAAGTTGCATGATAAATAATCCAGTATCGCACGAATTTCGGCTTTTAATAATGTTAAAAAAACATTTTCACATAGTAGACGAAAAATAATTTTAGTTGACGTGCTATATATTACGCCTACATATTTCTGAACACCATATGCAGCGCGGTGCTTCTGTTTTGTTTTCAATATGTAGGTTGGATTTTCTTCTCCATGAAAAAGAATGTAGTGCTCATCCATATTTCGAAGTCGTGTAGTAGTCTTATCAGGGATTATAAAAAACATTCTCTATAAATATTTGCGGGATATAAAACACAACAAAAATGAAACTATTTTCTTAAATTCTTACAAAAATTTTCTGACATTAAATTAATTGGCAAAATCCATAGCAAAGTTATTAATTTAATGGGATTTCAAAAGACAATGCGTCTGTATTTTAAAAAAAATTGTGCATGCGAAATTCCATTTGTTGGCTGTGCTATGGGTACAGCAAATGTTTATGATGATAAATATTAGTGACTCTTTAAATAGGAACATTTCTAGAAAGCTACACATCTGATTAAGAATTGATTAGAAATTGAAACTTACAATGAAATATTTGTCCATCGTGGAAGAACAAGACTATATGATGTACAGTTTATGATAATCACTGAACTCTAACTTGTAAATAATTCATATTATATTAAATTGATATTGCATAGTGAAAAGTGAAGAAAAAAGTTTTACATTTAACTTTGCAGTAGTACATTATGATACTTTGACATTATACATAGCGTAGAGAACTGTTGAAGAACATCATATGAGAAGACACTATATATAATAATTATGGAAATGATTTGCAATTGTGTATTTAACCAAATATTAAAATATTATCAAGAATTTCTGAAATACATACAGTAGATTGCACTCTATCTATGTTAGAAAAATATATTAGCAAATTGTAAGAGTTCGTTTTGGTTGAAATTAGGGAAAATAATCCAGATTTTAAATGCATTTTTGCAATCGAATCAGAAATGAGACATGAAATCCGACGCAAAAATATATTTATGTGGTTATAAATTTTTACAAATAACTGTAGTTAATAATACAAAAAAATCGAAATTTCTAGAAAAAAGTATCCTCGAATCTGTAAATATTAGAATATGGTTCAATCCATGTAGCCAACACCAATGGTCCACTCATGGGGAATGAGTGGGATGGGCGCCACCAGTCCCCATCAGTGGATCACTGGTTTATAATAAAGAAATTCTTTCTATTTTCCATTACCTAATCGAAATCAGTTCTAATGCTAAGCTTGCTAGCATTTCTTTCAACCTTTTTTTGTGCTGCTGTTGGCTTGAACTGCAATGTTTAAACTATTTATCAAAATAAAAGTTCGCTATTTTTACATTTAAGACATTACTCTGATGCCAAAATCCTGCTTTTTCCAACAGTAAGACATTGGTGGGTCATCAATTCCCCCCTATTTTATTTCCTATGTGCCGGCAGTGGGATACTGGTGGACCACCAATTACCCACCAGTGGTCCGTTCATGTGCCACCGGCCAAATTCCTGGTGTCCCACCAGTAATTGGCTACTTGGGAACATTAGTCAAAATTGATGTACTTATTGAGAATAATGAATGCTGATCAGAAATGCCTATTCTTTAAAAATCTATTGGTTTGAAAGATTTGAAAAAAGATTCAAACTGTGGTAAAGTGATATATTCCTTAAACAGACTAAGAAAATATGTATTTCTATTAACAAATGTTAGGGCCAAATGAAGGGCGTGTTAGAGCACCACATCTACATAAATAAATCATTTCTAAGTCGTACAATGGGATTGTATGCATTATACAGACATAGACACCTGCTGCACTCTTCCTTTGTGATCAATAAATAAATAATTGAAAAGTTAAGTGAACATCGCATAAGCCGTTTTACAATACTTTCCAATTAGGTGTTGGCAGAATACGCCATTTTGACATTTTTCTCTGTTGAATGATAAATTAAGATCATAATTAGATGTTCATTTTTCATTTTTCATTGGTTGTCACTAGCAGGTGTCAATGAACTTAATATTTAAAAAGAAAGGGAGTGGAATGATTCGGGATCTGTACTTGAGGGATGATATCAAATGTCATGATCGGATGCAATTTAGACTAGATTGTAAATTTGTTGGGTAGGGTCACATTTCTTGCCAAATTTTTGGTTTGGGTCAATTAATAAGATTTAGGAAAACATATAAAAATTGGTTGGGTCAATTTTTCAAAACAATGTAAGTAATGATTGGGTTTTCGAAAGAATTATCGCTCATTGAAAAATATTTTCACAATTTTATTGATTTAAGATGCCATAAAATTTGTCAGCGTTGTTTTGCACTCATTAGCCCTGTTTGACCTGAGCGTTTTTGGGCTCCTTAGGCCTGGTTAGGATATTTACCGCAATTCTCTAGCGAACACTGAATTTGATTATGATATTAAAACGAAACATTGCGCAGATATTTTCACTGGAAATGTCTTGCAAATTATTAGAATTCATTCCTAAATTATCACATATTTGTTTACTTACTTTACTAACATTTTCCTTATTAGCAATAACAATAAGTTTTCGCAAAAATAGTTTGTATAATATGAGGAGATATTGAGAGAAAATTTTTATGGGATTACGAATCTTTATAAAAGTTAGGAAAAGTCGCCAAGTATTATCAAGAAAGCTATACAACTTTTGGAGAAATAATAAAAAATAAAATGAAGGAGGAGAATCCAACGCCTCCTTCTCCAGGTCGAAAGGATTAAAACACTGTTCAAAACACAACACATTGATTCAAACATAATATCACTCTCTGTGCGTTTGAAAAGGAGCATGATTGAAATGTGAAAGAAAAATGTACGGTTATAATATTTAAAAGTTTTTTTATAAAAAACATCTTTCTAACCCTGCAATTTGCTAATAATATAATGTGAAAGGAATATTGCTGTAGTGCACGCTTTTCGCTAAATAAAGTTTGTGTTAACGGAAAGCAATGCTTTTCTGTATAAAATTATCTTACAAAGTTAAATAATTTCGTCTGACTGAATAAAATACTAAATAGTAGGAGAATGATAAATTATCAACATTGTCTGTTCCACCTGTTTGTCAATGACTTAAATATAACACTAAAACTCATTTATTCAATAAGCCCGCGATTACATGCTGCATAAATAATAATCAATTACACTTGGTTCTTAAAAAATATGAAATCAAAGTAATAATTTCGACAAATGCTGACGTTGCAGTCGTATGTGCTACCTTGAGTTTACTGCATTAATAGCTTAATTTTTACCAGATATTTGCAATTGCTATTGAACAAACCATCTCAATGATTTAGTTTGAAAGGATTTTATTTAAACTAGCCATTGTACCTTTAAGGCAAAACTACCAGTCAGTTTTTAAAATTTGTGAGAGTTTCTGTAAATCATTTTTAAACGCTCATAACTAACTAAGTAATAAAGTATCTCAAATCTCAAAACACTACTGGATACAGAACCCTTTTTAAATTCGCGGTTATAGACAGCTCGACGACTACTACTGACTCTGCGCAGAACGTTTTCGAACACGTCTTGTATAGTTCATTGAGAGAAAACAAAATAGTCGAACCTAGTTGTTGGGAGGTATTGTATGTTTTTGCAAACATCGAATTTTCAATTGAAAAAGTCCATATTTTGATGTACTTCAAGCACAGGAATAATTTTATCACACATTTTTACCATGACAAGAAAGTACACTTAGCCATAGATGTGCCCGAATCTCAAGATACCCAAATTCCTAGTAGGCTTGGAAATATTTGTTTGAGAATTTGAACAAAATGTTTCGTGACTTTAAGTCACAATAGTTTGTTTGGGGTTAAAGCACCAAAACGTTTTTTCCACACTTCAATGAAAAAAATCCAGTGATGTTTGCAGATTTCAAATATCTTTATTATTTAGTGATTCATGAGCGGTTGACCTTAAACAGCCTAAATTCCGTTTTAAAGGAAAAATCGTTTTTCCACATTTACAAATAATTTTCTCCAAGCCTATTTCCAAATTTGAAAATCTTGGGACATGGGTAGGTCTATTAGGGGACATACATTAATGCAATGTTGAAAATTTCTATTAAAGCTTATTTATTACTGTGGCAGAGATTGTTGAATAGATTAACAAGTTTTTTAGAAAGATTTAAATTCTCTCCATACCTAGTGTTAATGTATTTAGAGCCCTTGGAGGCAACAAAGAACTTTGACTGTTTCTTGATATATGCAAAGATATTCCAAACCCATTGAGGTCACGGGCATCTATCATGTGGTGCTTTTAGATTGAGCACACCATTAATAGTTTTTGAGCTATAAGCGTTTAAAATTTTTTTATAGGATCATTAAAAATTTTTATATATCACAAGACTGTTTAACGTTAAACATTTTTTATAGAAAATATCACACATTGTAAAAATGCCTGGTTTAATTCGGGTTAAGTAAGGCTAGGGATATAGATACCTCTGTCTAAATACGTGCCTGGTCTCATTGTTTCAAGATCGCTAGAAAATTTTAGAGGAAATTGTAACACTATATGTATTTATTCCGTTTGCACATGTTTTTGAAATTACCTTGACGAGAGAAAGATGGCAGGCTTACCAAACCAAGCTCGGAATCAATAAAATGAAATGAGATAATTACCAGATGGAATTGGTTTCATCGTTACTTTTATGAAGGAAATTAAATATAACGATTATTGCTTACAAATATTCCGATTATGACAGAGTTTATAAGGCGTAAAATGCGCTGTCATAAATTTAAGAAAATAATCAAAAAGCGATTTCGTATTAAATAGCTTCACAGTTTTCTAAACATTTCCTAGCAAAGATTACGTTCAGTTTAGCCAGAAAGATAATTGAAAAATTCCGGGAATTTAAGTGCAGATCACTTAAAACGACTTGGGTACAACAGAGATGATGATTTACACTAGAATTCTTCCTATTTTTAAATTCTATATAAAGGAAATAATTTCTCATTCATGATTTAAAGAAATGGAAGGTATGGCCATTTTCTTTTTGGGATATTCGGAATCATCAAATAGCACAAGAATTACTGGTAGCATTTCGTGAATTTCATATTTTATTAATAATTTTTCAAAATATGAGCAAGAGAGAAGTTACGTCATCACATCAATAAGACTGATAATGGGATAGGCTGCGACTAACAAACTTTGGTTCAACAGAACCTACTTTCTTTGTAACATCATTTCAAAAATCAAGAATTTAAACAAAACAATTGAATTTTTCAAGACAGACTAAAATATATCCAATATGTATGAAAATTCACTCGTGTGTAATTCTAATTCCACAAATTGCATTTTATTTATGTCAAATGGAAAACCAATATTGTTTATTATGAACTATATTTAAAAGTAATTTTTCCAAATACAAAGAAATCGAAATGTGTTAGAAAGTAAATGGATGCTAGAACATTTTTTGGACCTAGTTAAGCTTAAGCTGACGAACCGTTTCTCCAATTGTCGCCAAGGCTATTAGGAAACTTGAAATCGTGACGCATGGACACATCTATTGGTCAATGTGCTCCAATGTAATTTTGAATTAAAAAATTTAAATTTTCTCCAAACCTAATGCTTAGGAAAATCTAAAATTTAATGTCCATGAGATCAAGAACGACTTTTAGCTGATTCTTGATATATAGATAGACCTCCCTAAACTATTTGAGAAATTTTTAAATTCAACGATTATTAAATTTACTGGAGTTGCAAAAAGATAATGAAAAATCTATAAAACATAACGAAAAGGTAAATAGTCAAAATAATGTTTTAAACAGTCCGTGTACTGTATTCTTTGGTTAAATCAATAGAAAACTACAAACGTCATCTTAATCTTGAGAATCCAAAAAATAGAACACGTTTCTGGTTTATTGATAAAAGATAAATTTGAAAGATTCATAAGTGGATGATTGAGGTTTGTGGTACTGAAGTATTTTAGTCAATATGTAAAGTTAGACATTTATTATACTTACATTTAGCATTTCTAAAATCAATGATTTGCATAAATTTCAATTAATCAATTATTTCTAGATCCATTTTAACGAAATATACTTCCGCTAGTATGCATGAAACTATGTACTAATGCCTAAGACAATATTGATTTCTTAAGGTGAAAAGTAATAAGAAAATGTAATTGGAACTGAATAAGGTTAACAAGGCTTCGACGCTGTGCACTATTTATCATGGATAATTGTACTGTGCCTACTGGTTACAAATGTAGGACCCTACCAAACATCAATTGGCAAAATGATCTGGAAACATTTGTAAAAAAATCTGGATCATTTATTGAAGTAAATATTTTTAAAAGTTTTGTGGTGGATTCAAAAAACCTTAAAGTACGCATAATGTGCAACAGAAGATGTACTCGTACCCGAAAATAATTATACGCACCTATCCATACCAGGGGATAATACCGTATCCCATTCAAACATCACTAATACACAGCCAGAGTAATAAATGAGAAAGTGTTTTGTTACCCACACACAACCGTTTTTAGATCCAGGCCTAGTCCACCAAAACAAAACAGTTTACAGCTCATATGTAGCCCATCTAAAATCACCACAAGAATATAATAATCTGACAAAATTGCTAGTGAAAATTTTTTGTTCAAACGTTTTTATTATTCGAAAATTTTCTTCCACTTTTATATTCTAAAATATCATAATTTTCATTCTTCTGAAAACTATCCAATAGCCATCTTTGAAAAGGTAGGGCTTAAGTGACTTGTGGTATGCCTCCGTCCAAAAATCCTGCGTGCGCCCTGAGTACAATTGAGAAATTTCTAATCCTCATTAAAAAGATTTTAAGGATGTCTTTGATTTTCTTAAAAGAGATATATTTCTTGCGGTTTTTTCTACTAAAAGTTAAAGAAAGTGCTTGTATGGTGAACTAATGATTATTTGAGATCCATTAGTTTTCTTCAATTGCTTTTCAACAACCATTAGTTCTATTAAAATGGCCTGCCTTTAGACGGTATCTATAAAAATACACAGGTTAGTTTGTCCCTACCCGTATCCTAAGCACGGTATGCCTGTAGCTAAATGCAACCTAACTAATATAACGTTTCGCAATATATATATATATATATATATATATATATATATATATATATATATATATATATATATATATATATACCTTCTATACTTGCATACCTAAGCAGTCATAACTACTATTAATGTAGTTTACCGAGAAGTTCAATTGTACAATTATAAAGTCATAGTTATTTCCCATTTCCAGTAGAAGATTTATCAATATATTTTGCCAATTCCTTAACAAATTCTGCATCAAATCATATAACTATAATTAACAACAACATAAAAACACTTTAACTGTTCTCCTCATTAATCGATAACTAGAAATGGAAACAGGATCTTAGTCATCAGAATAGTATAATACACTGCTTGTATGAGCTTATCAAATAAGTAAATTACATGAATTCAAAACCATATGGAACGTGCATAAGTAGAATATATTTTTCAATCCAATATCAGATGACACTGAAATGAAACTCTGATAAACAATATTTTATTTACTATTTTGTAATTTCTGTTGTAAATATAAAGAGGTGATTCAATTATAAGAAACACCTATGGTTTTTCGTCGTCTAAAAGATCAAAATATTATGTGATATGGCAACAACTACAGTATATGATGATGACATGGAATAACATCATATATCACATGGTGAATAACTATTTTCTCAAGTTTAAAAATCAATCGGATCAGTGCGTATATTTTTTATACACTCACTGATGCACAGAAATTGACATGCAGGTTTAGCATATTTTCAATCTGCCACAGCCACAAAGAGCTGATTTTGTCAATCATATCATTATTTCATGTAAATTTGTGACACTAAACGTTTTTATGAGTTTCAAATATAGAGTTGATCTTACCATGGTATTAATAGGTTGATGAGGCGCTGGAGATGACAGATAATTACTTCAAATGAAGACATTACCTTTCTCCAGTGAAGTGGAAAAATGGTGGTATTTAAATAATTTGTAAGCTAACAGTTTCAACTTCCGGCATACAAACACATACAACTTTGGTTGATGCTGGGAAACATTTCTTTACTATGCGCTTGATCGTGGCACCAAAACTCTTCATTTTTGAGTACTTTCTGCCTCAATGTTGATGTCTGGATGTATCATTAGCAGAAGTCTTTGCCCGTGAAGAGAGTTCAACATCTAAGGGATCTGCATTTGCTCATTTAGAGCATTGCTCTTGCTTCAGCAGCAAGATACTTGAAGGTTGAACCAGTATGAGATCATACTTTTTGCCCTTGCTTAATTATGTAATAAAGTGAAATAATTTTTGTGCAGTTATATTAAAATCACATGCATTATATAAGATAAGTGTTTCTAATTTATTGGCCACCACAGTACATGAAGGTTAGTGTTTCACGAAATACATATTCTTAGATAGATATATGGAATAGGTATCAATTAATCGGTCTGATTTATTTCCAACAAATGGTTTTAAGAATTAAAATTCTCGAACTCATGCCCGCGCCAAATACGGTCTCTAACCAAGGACATCCTCATTAGAAATTGATAGCAAGCATCGTGACAACAGTTGACGAAAACAGAGAAGTGACAATTCACCTACTGTAGAAATATTATTATCTGACTGATGGTTAGAAATATCTCTAACAGGTGGTGCACGAACATTTCTAGCAAAGAGCAGAAACTCAAAATGTGGCAAGATATCACCATTAAATGACCCAATTACAGTGCGCTTTCTCATTTTGCCCGACAACGAATTTAGGTTAAACTTAGAAAAAATTTGGAAGGAAAACTTAATAAGTAAACAAAACTATAAATTTATCGTAAAGACTACCTCCTTAGCTTCCTCTTGATATGCAACACTTATGGATATGGTACTGCATAAAGCTACTGTTATCTGAATTATAACAATATAAATATTTACAAACTTTATCTTTTTTACTTCTAAAAAAATATTCCTGTATATATCCATGTTGAAAGCCAGGTTCAACGAAGTTAGCTATAAACATCTCGAGTACACTGTATACAAAGAATATTTCCGAGCCCGAAAAACTATGGCAGAGGCAGAGCCCCTGAAACCTAAATACGCTTCATAACATATTTTGCATCAACTTGAATCCCCAAGGAAAAAATCGTATTCCTTGATATATACGGTCAAGGGCAATCTCAGTTTGGAGGGCATAAATTCAAAATACATTGTATTTATATGGAGGAAACGTCAATTTATCTATCTTTACATATATCTATCGATCAATCCATGTATATATAAAGTGTTATTAATTGATTAAATATGACAATAATTATGTCTGGTTTAGATTGGCATTTGAATTTTGAGTTGTGTTACGTAATGGTGATCGCCAAGAGTGGGAATAGCAGTCAGCGGATTGCGAATCAATCGAGTGATAAGATAAATGACACTTTTCGAGTCATATTGATATTAATGACGCTATACGAGAGAAATTAATTCGTCTTTGCATATGAGCACTCAACATCGATAAATAATTTAGTTCAGCGAACAAAGACAGTTCACACTGCAGTCAGCTCATTTAATTTCTAGTAACTTCTCTTCTGACAACAATTATAATAACACAATCGCCATTCTCCAAAATTGCGCAACCACTATAAATCAATGTTATAAACGCCTACATCTAAACGTAGCCTTAAGTGAAATCCAATGTTATATCATATGAATATATAGTGACCGTTGTCTAGACAGTTTGGGTTTAGGTTCTCGTAACTATTCAGGGATTTTGAATCTCCAAGCATCAATTTATTTTATAATACACATCCTAAATGAAATCGAAAATAAATGTTTTATTGGACTCAAATCTTTTAAATTTTAAGAAATTTAAACTTTATATAAGAAGGATCTGAGATCAATAATAATATTGTTCCTTAGCTCATCTGTTCACTAGTTTCTATTTCCAAATTTTTCAAATCGAGCGATCATTGTTGAATTTAAGATTTGTTGAAGAACCAGAGTTAAGTCGTCCTCTTAAGAAAAATGTCATGCTTCAAATATTTCAAAATGTGACAAGAGATTGTTTACATAGAATGTGATTCAGAATTTAAATTGGAGTTTTGCTTGAAAATGATTTTTTAACCTTAAACAAGAGGTGTTTCAATACTAATTGCACCTATCAATTACTGCAATACAATATATGGCAAGAATTGTGGAGTGGCAAATGTTATGTTGAAATTATATAGGAACAGTAACATTTATTGTTTCAATATTTGTTTCAACGATCAGAACCATTTGTTTATGCAAAATTAATCTGATCTGTGCGATTATTTGGGCTAGGCTGGTGTTATGCATATCAGGAAATTGTTCTAGTGAATTAATAGAACCAGGTGGAGTCATTAAACGACGTAGCAGAGCTGGAAAGTACAGAAGATGCAAAAAAATTGAAGTGGTGAGAGTATTCAAAAGCTATTATATAAGGTAAAGTGTATCTAAGACAAGGCAACTACATGAAGCGACTCCTTTCAATTCAACTCGAGTCACCAACATTTCTGTCGATTTGTGAACATTCTTGGATGTGGCAATTGTTAGCGAAGTTTTGTAGCTTTCAATTTTTTTAATAAAAAGTTACAATTATTTGTCTATTCAATGTCAATAATTGCAGTAATTGTGGATGCGATGTCCTGATGAGTCAATAATGCGGAGGGTCTACCGCATTGATTGAAATACGCTATTGAACACCCCTGTCTTAAACCAGTCTAGTGTTCTTTTAGAAGGAAAAACCGTTTATCTATATTTTCAAGGAATTTTCTCCAAGCCTATTAGGAGCCATGGGCACATCTAGTGGTGATCATGTTTGAATGTGATGTTTAAAAATTGCACTGAAGCGTTTTGGTGACTCTGAAGAACTTGAAAAAGTTTATTTTATTTTGAAAATTGCGACTTTTTAACCTTAAACAGCCTGGTTATTTTTAAAAAATTTCATGATTTTAAACCCTTATAGCATTCGGCCCCGCGTCTGTTTTTGAGCACAGCATGCCTCAATGGGTTTGGAATATCTTTGCACACATCAAGAAAGAGTCAAAGTTCCTTATTATTTCCATGGGTTCAAAACCTTATAAATACATGAACATTATGGAGAGAATTTAAATCTTTTTAAAAAATTCGAAATTTTCAAAGAAATCTTGTTAATCATTTCAACAACCTCCGCCACAGCAATACGCTTTTAAAGAAATTTTCAACATTGAAATAAAGAATGTTCCTCAATAGGCCTATCCATTCCAAAGGATTTTCAAATTTGATAAAAGGCTTGGAGAAAATTCTTTGTAAATATGGAAAGACGATTTGTCCTCCTTTAAAACGGAACCCAGGCTGTTCTTGTAAGGCATTAAACCCCATGGGAGTAATGACAAGCATTAATTGTTTCTCTATATGTGCTGGATAGCCTCTATGCGGTGCACATAGCCAGAAATCGCGGTTTAAGAAGTGGTGCTCTCAGATTTTGGATATCTTTCTTAGCTTTTGAGCTATAAGCAATTAAATAATTTTATAAAAAATTATTAAGATTTAAAACGTTTTTCTTCTAAAATTAATAAAAGGAGGCCATGAAAATACCTCACTCAAATACTAGTATTTACTATAAAAAGTTACTTTAAGAATTCATGCAAAGAATTAGTAATTTGAAAGTCCCGACAAATATTGAAAGATTTTTTCTTTGTTTGACATAGTGTAAAAATAAAATTAAAAAATGAAGCAATTCATAATAACAGATTAGAGAAATTATATGCCAAAGTTGTATATCTAACCTTTCTACTTTAAGACTTGTAAAAACGTGCACTATATTCCGTGTACATGTATACGACTAGAATTTGCTCGATTCAAATGGCCATTTCCTTCTTACTTGCTTTGAAGTAATTGCAATGGTGGTAAGGCTTGAGAAAGAAGAAGTTTGTTATCCTTCTTATACATGTATTGAATGCCTGAATAAAATTTTGCAAAAATTTCTGCTTTTAACGCTATTTATTGCTAATTAATATTTTTAGTACTGCCGTCATTGAGATAGGTCTTGCTGCAGAACGTAACGATGCACTATTTGCGCAATAACATACTTACGAACCGTGGGAAGTTGTAGTGCTCTTAGGGACCAAAGTCCGAGCGTAATAGCCGTTCTATTAAATATTATGGTCCCATGGTTTCATCAACAACTTTTTTGTCCAAAATTAGCAAAAATTATTAACACAATTTTTTCAATGGTACCAGTCCTATTAAAATATGTAATCTGATGGAATGGTCCCACTAAACCCTACAAAAAGTTTCTCTAAAATAGTCGTTTATGAATATAGATTAATGTTTTAATAGGAATATTCAACAATGTGGTTTTTTTCAAGAAACTTAACCTAAAGCTATTAATACAGATACGAAGGACATGCAGGTAATTTTTTTGTAATTTATATATTAAAACAAAATTTGTACTCGTTCGTAATCAATAGTGGAAATTAAAATGGGTTTTAAAGGAAAATTGAATGAATTTATTAACATTTAAGTTTATGACATTTTCAAAGACATTTCGCTCCTGAGCAAAACAGAAATTAAATTTTCGCAAATAAAAAAATCATTGAGTAGGGAAATTTGAATTTGAATGACTTCGCAGAAATTAGGCTGGCAAAATTTCTAGATTTTATGAATTCTACTGTGAGTGTTTTACATACGAATTGAATTAACGATTGCTAACAAGGTTAGCAGTGTTAGGCGACCTTCCATTGTTATTCAAATTACAAAGGTGCTAACAACGTCAAGTTCCTCCAAAGCCCTCTTATCTTCATCAGCAAATATGTCAGATTATCGATGCGAATTGCTGTTGATTAAATGAATTATTACAAACATCGATTTGTGCTGTGGACTGCAAAATAAGCAACCGTATTGACTAGACTGATGCCAAGAAGTCTAACTAAAAAATCCACATGAAATTTGGTTTTATGTGGTGTAAGCCTAGCCTCCAGTCAACCCTTTTGTCAATTTCATAATTAATATTCAATTACGTCATGCTAAAGGCCTTATACAGTATTCAAATTGCATAATATAAAGCAGGACTATTTTCAGACATGTCTTAATAGCAATTTGACACCTCAATGCATCATAAAATTTGAAGATTCATGAACAACTAAAATTATATATTTATTGAGCAACACAAAAAATTCAATGATAATTTGCACTGGCCGCAATTTCTTTAGAGGAGAGACATAAAATATTTGACAAAGCAAACTATGCTTAGGTTGTCTCTAAAATTAGAATAAACTCATTTTACCAAAACATAAACTACAGAATGAATGTGGCATTTCACATTATGTATAAATTATTTAGTTTATTCCGGAGAAACCCTTTACGAGTAATAGTTTACTATTTATTAAAATAACCTCATGTACCAGAGGCAGTTAATGGAAAGTGCAGTATATGTGGTGACCATCTACAAAACAGCCTTGGCCAAATAAAACCCATACCTAGAAATTACTCACTGTCTGAGATTTTTGAATGCCTATTTTTCTGGCAAAATTCTGTTGAATAAAAATTTCGAATCATATTTAAATTTTACGCAATCTTGAAATATTTATGCACTTCTATTTTGGGAATATGCAGCATGCTTAATTTTACAGAATTTAGTTATAAGAAATAATTCTGAAATTTCGCTAGAAGGCGCTGAGCAGACGGAATGGCTGCTTACATAGTAAGAAATTTATACTACTGAGGTCAGGCAAAACTGTAATAGTTATAAAGAAAACATTTTAAAAGCGATAAAAATGTTAACTTTGTTATGGAGAGAACTATTATTTGGAATATCATTATCCACTTTCATCCCGTCCGCGTAATCCTATAACGCCTGAGGGGAAGCATTATTATTCCGGATGTGAACAATCCGTACTTGATAGTCGTAGCTGCCGCCGATATGCCGTCACTGAAACATGTTTTGCCTCGAGGAAATCTAGCAGATGTAAATTCTAGACTTCCGATTCAAGTGAGATCCTCCTCCAATGTTACATTATCAAAAATGAGACAATAATCGACGATTACGATCATTTCTGCACAAAGACACGCCTTGTAACAGTTCCATAGATGGCGTATGAATTTTAAACTTTCACAAGGCTACAATAAACTAACCTATTACATATTTTCCTGAATTATATTAGTTCTGCGTGGTTATCAGCAGAACCATTCTCATATGAAAAATTTTTAGCACCTCATGTTAGTTCCTTCATGAGTACATAGGAATGAAAATTGTTTGATTTTGTACAAAACTTCACTTGTTAAATAGTGAAAAAAGGTGGACAATACTTGAACAAATGCGCGCGGATTTGCGGATAAGGCTTATTTTCACAGCTGATTGCTTTATTACTTGTTTAAATTTTGAAATCGGTATGATAACTGTGATCAACTGTTCGATCAAGCGCGACTATGCTGGATATAGAAGACTACTATTTTGTTTTTTGGACATCATTGCTGAATGTTCTTGCCAGCAGATTACAGGATCTCAACAACTCTGTTTTATTTAGACATCTGTGATTTCAACAGTAAGAGGGCCAGATAAATGAGAAAACTTAGGACATTTTTAAAATTACATTTGAATGTGAAGAATGGGTAGATTTTTGTTACAAAAAAACTGATTACTACTAAAATATTGTCATAAATAAATTCACAAAAACGATTTATGTTGTTAAAATTTCTCATAAAAACATACACATTCGTTCTATTGCGTAATGCATTAATCATTATTATAAAATTTAATTCCTTTCTATTTAAGCTTAAAGAATTCTTAAAATTAAGTGAGAAGGTAATAAAAAGTACTTAATTAAAGTGTTATACTTTTCATAACTAGAAGTTTGTAGATATACGCTTAAATTTTTTTTTAAATTTGCAAATTAAAAAAAATTTACAGTGCTCTCTACTTCGACCACTTTATGGCATTTTTGCCATAGTAGGCAACGCCTAAAACTAACAATGTGTAACAATATCCTAGATTCGACATGATTTATAAGACCTATTTCAATTTAAGGTATTTTTTAGATTTTAACTTATAAATTTACAATGTTTAAATACCTAAAATGGGCATTAATAAAATAACCCAAAAATTATCAATCAATTAGACCAGGTTAATGAGGCAATACCGCCAAGATGCAGCCTGGCCTCAAATTAGGAAATGGATATCCAATTCGTCAGCTGTCAATGTGATCTGGCAATTATTCACGCTTGATCAGCACTCAGTAGAGTATGTTAGCAAAAATCAGATTCAAGTAAAATATGTGTTTACGAAAAACAGTAAAAAAATTTCTTCGTTCTTTGATTGATTTTGAAAATCTGATTATATTTATGTTTGAAATTTAAAGTGCAGAAAAACTGTAAACTGGATATTTCAACAATTTTGACGAGATCTGAAGGGGATTTATCAACAGACAAAACAGTGTTAAAAATTACTTTCAACAATCATGATATTGAATAAACAACATATGAAATATGTATAAATGCATCTAATGAATATAAGCAGTTGAAAACACGATGTCAGATAGTAGTTTAAGCCTATTAAGAAAATCGGAGAAAATATAGAAATTGTAAGATTGAAAATTGAAATAAACTTGGAAAACAATTAAGAAAAACTTGAGTGGGCTCACAAAAGATAAAAATGCAAAGTGTGCCAGAAAACCAGTGGCGCTTTTAGGATTTTTAAAACGGGGAAGGGGCTGACCCCCATTTTTACAGAAAAAAATTGCAAAAAAAAGTTTTTTGGACAAAAATAACCGTACACAAAATGCAAATCGATTGATAACATCTTGAATTAAGGTGAATTATTTTCAATTTTGAGGAAAATAGATCATTTCCCCAAAAGAGGGGGTGCAGTAGCCCCCCTGCCCTCCCTAAACGCGCCACTGCAGAAAACATACACAGAAACAAAATAAAAGCAAGGAAAATATTATGAAGGCAGGCCATGTCGGAAAACTATATCTGTTGTTGTCAACCACTGCTTGTTTATATAAGAAACCCTCATTGCAACATAATAATCACGTTATAAGATTGCTGATGGATGGAAATAAATGAAGATTGCTTGCGTTGAAACTGTCTTTTGCAAACGAACATCTGCAAACTTGTAAACCCATTAAATAAAATGAAATGATCTTCTTCCTTCAGTAACATGTGCACTGTTAATTGATGTGATCATTCCATCTTTGTAGCGAAAGTGTTGTGAACAATCCTTAATATACGGTAAAACAACATTGAATTAGTAAGCATCCTGGGTTCTCGCCAAATGACGACCACAAAATATTGGTTAGCATTTTGATTAGATTACACATATTACAAACTTCGAAACAGTAAATATGAATCGCAGAATTACATTAACCGATTATTAATGGAGGAACGTATTATGTTTGACATTTTCGGCTGGTTAAAGAAATCATTGAATTTCCAGAACCTCTTTTAGATAAATGTGGTAGTATTCAATAATAATAAACACATTTTGAATAAAATGAAAATGGTGTAAAAATTCTAGATCACAATTTGAAATAAAAATGTGGACAGATGCAGATATTTTGTTTCTATGAAACGATATTACATTGACTTTTCATTAAAATGATAATCCCTAGAGTTGGAAACAAATAGTGGTAAAACAAATAAAATCAGTGAAAAACAATTATTAAAACTGCTTGTGTTGACAATCCTAAAATGGAGTTCCTTATTCTTTCTGAATCAAAAAGATGTTGAAATGTTTCCCAAAATATCAGGCATTCAATTTTATCATTAATTGTATTTAGGATACTCTGCCGGAGAGGGACAAGAAACGGGGCAGAACTCTCCCTAAACTGTCAAAATATTGTAATATCAGAACCCTAAAATTTATTTCATTTTAGTTTAAATTGTTTCAATTAATTAATAAAATATGATATTTTTTATTAAACTCCCTGGATATGCCACTGTCAAGAAATGAACGTATATATACACGAACAGGGCACCCCACATATTTATGTACGAATCAACGAAAACGGTTTTAATACATGTCGTTCATTAGCCAGCAGCAATTTACTGTGGTATTGTGGCAGGTTAAAAGAATGTCTGAAGCATTATTGAGGTCTTTAATTATGTTGAGCATAAGGAAAACCAGCAATCACATATTCTGATATTACAAAGCTTATAAGAAGCAAGTTAAGTGTTAATTCACCCACAAGAAAATGTCTTTC
>CABFPE010000204.1:327735-356372 GCA_900660155.1 Hofstenia miamia | reverse complement strand
ATTTAAGAACTTTTGCTGATGTTGGTCATAGTACAACTCATGCGATCATGGGACGAAATCTAATCGAAGAAAATGGACTGGAGATAACACCTTGTTGTTATACAGAATCCTAGGTTTGCTATTCAAACCATAATACCCTATATCACACTGCATCGAAAAAGTCTCAAAATTAAGGCAAATAATTAGGAAATAGAATGTCATTGGAAAATATTGAAATCGATTTAGTTGGTTGAACAAAGTTGCCCCGTAATTCTTTGATATTAACCTTATCCCATACGAGACCCACTTCTATCAATCGTTCGGATCAGTTAAGCAAAGTTACAAAATGTGTCGGTCAAAATCTTTTCAACTAAATCTTTGTTTTTCACGAGAAATGAGAGCAAGCACAATAAATAAGCAAATTAACCTACGATTATATCAATTTGAACGAATGAAATCGCTTAACAAAGAACAGCCGTGTAGATGGTTTCTACCGCACATATTGCAGTATTTGCAACATTATGTAAATTTGGAATTTATAGCAGAAACAAATGCTACGCAGGTTTATCAGGCTAGAAATAATGTTATTTAGATTGTAGGCGGGATATGACTAGCTTACAAAGCAGCTATCTGCATTCCATATATATCCTGAATTAACGCTACTGCGCCAGTATTACTATGCTTTATTCTATCCTTAGACATGCCATAACGCCTCCTGATTTTTGAAATAAATTTGGAGGCAACCCAATGTTTACATGTAAAACTAGACATTAAAAGAGTTGAATTCTCAGCATGACTAACATCGTATTTGAAAAAAATATTGAGCCCTCATCCTGATTTTTAAGAATTTCTAAAAACTTAAAAAGTTGAGCCACAATGATTTCTATAGACGCTAATCCTATTCCTAAATTAATATGAAATTTCAAAGTATTTGTTTTTGGGATTGGCATCATTATTGTATCAAAAACGTGCTGGTTGTCTTTACACAATTCAATTCGCTTGCCCAAAATGATAACAATGACACCTGATATAATGATGAAAATAAACAGTTCAAATAGTATACACAAAAACAAAAATAAAAGCGTTTAGAAAAAAAGAATTATTAAAGGAATTTTTCGGCATTATAAATGGAACTTGAGTTCAGATATCGTTAAATTGGAAACAAGAACACCCCTAGCTTCGGCACGGATCGTTTGCCGCAATAATGTTATCTGCTTCTAATATAATTATCTATGCAATTAAAACAAACTTCAAGGTTATCACGCTTTTGGTTTGAATGGAAAGTAACTGCGTAACTAATTGATTGTATTCCATTGCTAACTTCAGAGCTATAACGCAATTAACACTAGCTGTTAGAGGCGCAATGACATAAAAAGCATTCAGTCATTAAAAATTTAGCAAGATATTCGTCAAATATGAAATTACCAAAATTAAGAATGTCAAAAGGCGAAGGATAGAAAGCAGAAAATTTAGGTCCAAGCCCGGCCCATTTTAGCCGCATTTTTATATTTGTCAAAAAAAATTTTTGCTCCACCAAAATTTCGTATGATAGATACTTCTAATAAAATCTAATTCTAAAATTGAAGAATCTAAATTAATATTTAGACAAGTATGTGATGTAAAATTTCCGAAATGTATATTTTATTTTTCAAGTTCATAATTAGAACTTATATTAAATTCAATGTATTTGCATGCACTGCTACGGAATAGTCAGTTTTTTTGAAATTCGGGACATATTTTTGGCCCACCTTTTCCATTCAATGTTCACCTCTGATAGAAAGACAATCCTCGAACGATCAATCAATAGCAATTCAAATCCATTAATAAATCATTATTAAGAAATAGTGCTGGATCCGGTCCGGTTAATCCGATCAGGTTAAAACCGGTCCGGTTTGGTTTACGCCGGCTAATCTGCAAGAACCGGTTCATCAGGTTAAAATCCGGATAAAAAATTTTATTTTTATTTTCAAAATTTATTGATTAGAATGATTGCAGTGTTACAAAACAATAGAAATTGTGGCAAAAGTGTAAGGATTCTTATCTGTTGTCATTTTAGTTCTCATCTAATTTTGCCATTCAAATAATGGAATTGCAATAATGCCATGCACTACTTCAAAAAAAACTACCAAATTTATGAGAAAATGATACATCGACTCCAACATGTTTGAATTCGTATTGTTGTTGCTAGATTATATTTCAATAAAATAGTCATTCATAAAATGCTAAATATCGTTTTCTATTCCATTTTGTGCAACTACATAAATTTCTTTCATTAAAGTTTCATAGATTTTGCGTTTACTTTTATTTTTGTTTGCATTATAAAAATTTCATTTCTTATATATATATATATATATATATATATATATAATTTCATTTTCAAAGATAAAAATAGAATATATTTTAACTTTAACCTGAATATTATGCTAATTTTAAACATTCGGTTAAAAATGGTATAATCCGGTTAAGCTAAGAAGAAATCCGCTCCGATTAATCTCGTTAAAGTATATTGGGAAGCACAACAAGATTGAAAAATATTCAACATGTTCTATTTTATGAAATTCGGAGACTTTTTCATTAAAATAGTTACTATTGTACACATTCATGTATATAGTGCATATACATCAAACATATGCATAAATTCATTTGGGCCGCGGTTTTCCAGTTTGGGTCTATGTCAAAAAGTTTGCAACTGCGGTTATGGATTTTTAGTGTTACGCGTTAAGCACTAGCTTACAATGATTGGGGCTGGGTTTGAATGACAATATACAACAAGCAGAATAGGTTCTCATGTCGCTATCTAAGTTTAACAATATCTTACTTATTGTATACGAAGTAAGTTAGTCTAAATGAAAAAACATGAAAATTGGTACATTCTTTCACTATAAAACATTTCATAGAAACGCACATGAACATTATTTTTGTGTCTACTTCAAAATCATTGCGTTGGACAGACATCGAGCCTGGGCCAAATTTGTATACCCAATTTCAATTCTGAGGGGAATGGAAACGGATTTGGTTTAAAGTTAACAATTCCCACAACACTTAACTCTTTCAAAATATCTCCTTTTATTAGCATAATCAGTAGTGGCATTTATCGGGAGTGCAAAATTTTTATAAAAGAAACTCTTCTTTTCATTCTCTAGCATAGAAATAATATTTCAAGTTTGTTAAAACTCAACAGGCTATATTGACAAGCTCCGCAATCCGAAAAAACAAGAGAGGTATAATGGGATGAGATTTTTTTCAATTTTTTTGAAAAAACTCACCGCATTTGGTTGCATCATTGCGCATTTCACTAACGAGCAAGAATGGCTTTTCTAAACTCTGATTCAGATAGAAGATATCTGAACGAACTATCTCAAATTTGTATATCTATCTTCATTTTAGAACTAAACAGGGCTTTTGAGTCGAATTCGAGTTACTCGACCGAGTTCGAGTTTTTGCGTTTTGAGTTCGAGTTCAAATATTTGTTTTAAATAAAATTCCGAGTTCGATCAAGTATTTTTTAATTCCGAGTTTTTTAGGGTAAAAAATAGTTATTTTACAATCAGTCTAAGATAAAAAATAGTTATTTGCGATTAATAAAGCAATTGAAATTTAAAATAATTTAATTTTTACGGTATATTCCTGAGGATTTTCGATCGAGTTTGGATAATTTTTCTTCAGATTTTTCCCATCGAGTTTTGCGAGCTTATTCGAGTTCGAGTGATTAAAATTGCGAGTAATCGAAACCCTGGAATTAAACCCATCTCAATTTTCATTCTAATTCCAACCCCAAATAACTGTCACTGGAGCAAAATATCCCAGTACTACCATGACAAAAAAACAGAGTAGCCCATGCTCAGCCCAGGCTGGTAATCTGTGATGAGATAAAAGGCTGAGTAAAATCCCATCATTGCTGATACCTAAGCCTAGAAAGTATAAAATAAATAGAAAAATTATATTGCGTTTGAGAAAGACAATTTGAATATGATGGAAATACATTTTTAATGGGAATGTGATGTGACTGAGAATTCCATTCGCACGACAAGCCTGATTATAATTTATTTTAACATAACACGTAGAACTAGCATTATTTTATATTTAGAGTAATTTACTCAGTAAACTAGGGCGGATCTAAAATAGCAGAAGTGAATGCTTTTGACATCATTTCAATTGTGGCACTCACAATGTTTAGATTGGACGTTAATTTTTAATACAATTCCTTTTAGTTTTTATATTTCATTGTTATAATATTTCTAGTTAGTAAATAATTTGACGATAAAAATGCGTTAATTGCCCCAAACTAACAAACTTCTTAGCAATAAATTAGATCAGTTGATAAAGTGATTACGTAAGCACATCAAAGAAGACTGACCCATGAGACCAATGAATGTTTAGACCAAAAGGAAATGAGCAAAATGTTGCTCCACTTATCAGAGCATTGGAATTCAGACTAAATATAAATATATGCCTATTTTGACATTGATCTATATCTATAGTGGAGAAAGGCCAAGCAAATCCGACTATTCTTATAATTCCAAATGAAAATCACTTGAAGACAACTATTAGTTCCATTTTTCAATATCACTTAACTAAATTTTGCTTGAATAATACTTGCGAAATTTTAGTTTTTTGAAAGAATTTGTCCAACATGGAAAACAGGCCCAACAAGCAGTACAAGCACAATTTACACCACAATGGCATAAATTTACTTCATGAAGCCCCACAACTGTTTTTGGGAACATAAATAGAAGTAAACTTCGTAACACAAAACCAATATGAATATTAATTAGTAAAATTTTCCTATATGATATTAACCCTATACAAAGATAGCCCTTTTGAAGACCTTATTATTATCAGATTTCCTGGAAAAACTTTACAAATACATAAAAGTTTTTGAAAACTGTAAGAATTGTTAGAAATAATTATCCAGAAAAAATAGAATAATTCAATGAACCAACAAAATCAAATTGCATAAATACTAAAAACAAAAAACAATTAGAAATCCTTCAGACTACCATCTATATAAAATAAGGTATAGAACATGTCTCTCTGCAGTTGAGATTAAAACAAATTCTAGTTTCCTTCAGAAAGAGTACGAACTTCGTTATATTATTTTTTCAGTGGTTATTAAAATAGAATTTTCGATTCATTGAGATATCTGATGTAATTATATTTAATAATGTAGAAATCAATGACGTTCAGCATTTATTCTTATATACGTAGGTTTCTACAAATATATACAAACCGGAAGTGGGCATCTTCCACTTTGGTTTTGGGGCGGGGCAGATTGGGACAATGAATTTTACAAGTAAACAAACACTATTTTGCTGTGAAACTGCTTTCATTTTTGTAGAAAATTCAAATAAATTTCGTTGCAAAATTATGAAATATTTTCAAGCATAATCATTATATTTCGTGATAAAATGATGGGACTTTTTTATTGGCAATTTGTTATGTTCTTCAAACAAGTTGTATCGCTTCTAAATAACAACTGAAACCATGGCATATTTACTCAGGAAAAAGGTACGCGAGAGTGCACAATTGGTGATCTATAAGCATTGTCTATCCTGAAAATAAATGTATTAAATACTAATTTGTAAATCCAATCTTTCTCGTTTACTCTTACATTCACTCACGCTGAAAATGAATATTATAACGCCTACATTTTAAATAATAGAGAAATGGAAATAGTGGAGTTCACCAATTGCTAAACATTTTCAGGTGGTGTGAAAACAAATGATAATAATTTTAAGACATCTGTCTTCCTAACAAATGTAGAACATTCAATATTTAAATGCACCGTGCGTTTATGATTTGCTCAACAAATTTCATTTATCCGGCAACGCTCTTTCCACGTTGAATTCAATAATCAGCCCAGTTACACTCCTCATGCTTCCTATTTCATCGGAAAAGAAACAAAAATAAAAAAACTATAACAAATAGTTTCAGTTATACATAAAAAGAGAAATTATGCCAATTGCAACTATAATCCCACATACCTATCAGCAGCGTTTCATGAAATAGAATTTCTGGATTAAGCTTGCTTAAGATATTTATCTATGCAATATTTTAAAAGCAATCTGGACTAGAGGTCGGTGGTTTTAGTAAAATTTCTTCCGGTTCGGTTAGGATAAGTTTTAAAAAAACCGCGGCTTCGGTTTTTAAAGACAAACTGTATGAGAAGTTCAATTTTCAAATTTTTGTTGCATAATCAATTTCAAATTTTTCTTAGTCTTTATGAGGGCTGCAGCGTTGGCACCCGAACAACTGCTAGCCATCTGTAGCCACGAATTACCAGTCAACAAAAACCGTTTGAAACCGTTTGAGCAACTTTGTTCGGTTTTAAATTTGGTATTAATTTTATACATGTGATTTAGTTTTCTTTATAAAAGTTCCCTACCTCAATATATGCCTTCATAGATATGATTGTATATATTGAATATCTCACAAAAATTACATCCAGAATGAAAAGTTTTC
Organism: Hofstenia miamia; assembly: GCA_900660155.1. NCBI lineage: Eukaryota > Metazoa > Xenacoelomorpha > Acoela > Hofsteniidae > Hofstenia > Hofstenia miamia. Next base: position 349,931 of record CABFPE010000204.1, on the reverse strand, counting down.
TAATATTAAAAAAATTTGTATAATTGCTCTTAAAAGTTTCTGAAGAATTGATAATCAAAAATTGGAAAAAGAAATAACATTTTACATTTATTTTTGGCTAAACGATGAACTTTCGGTTGGAAATGAAATCTTTGCTTGAGCTTAGATGAATGTACAGTATTAGTTGGACAAAATCTATTTTTAAATACCATAGATAACNTCTAAATAACAACTGAAACCATGGCATATTTACTCAGGAAAAGGTACGCGAGAGTGCACAATTGGTGATCTATAAGCATTGTCTATCCTGAAAATAAATGTATTAAATACTAATTTGTAAATCCAATCTTTCTCGTTTACTCTTACATTCACTCACGCTGAAAATGAATATTATAACGCCTACATTTTAAATAATAGAGAAATGGAAATAGTGGAGTTCACCAATTGCTAAACATTTTCAGGTGGTGTGAAAACAAATGATAATAATTTTAAGACATCTGTCTTCCTAACAAATGTAGAACATTCAATATTTAAATGCACCGTGCGTTTATGATTTGCTCAACAAATTTCATTTATCCGGCAACGCTCTTTCCACGTTGAATTCAATAATCAGCCCAGTTACACTCCTCATGCTTCCTATTTCATCGGAAAAGAAACAAAAATAAAAAAACTATAACAAATAGTTTCAGTTATACATAAAAAGAGAAATTATGCCAATTGCAACTATAATCCCACATACCTATCAGCAGCGTTTCATGAAATAGAATTTCTGGATTAAGCTTGCTTAAGATATTTATCTATGCAATATTTTAAAAGCAATCTGGACTAGAGGTCGGTGGTTTTAGTAAAATTTCTTCCGGTTCGGTTAGGATAAGTTTTAAAAAAACCGCGGCTTCGGTTTTTAAAGACAAACTGTATGAGAAGTTCAATTTTCAAATTTTTGTTGCATAATCAATTTCAAATTTTTCTTAGTCTTTATGAGGGCTGCAGCGTTGGCACCCGAGCAACTGCTAGCCATCTGTAGCCACGAATTACCAGTCAACAAAAACCGTTTGAAACCGTTTGAGCAACTTTGTTCGGTTTTAAATTTGGTATTAATTTTATACATGTGATTTAGTTTTCTTTATAAAAGTTCCCTACCTCAATATATGCCTTCATAGATATGATTGTATATATTGAATATCTCACAAAAATTACATCCAGAATGAAAAGTTTTCTAATATTAAAAAAATTTGTATAATTGCTCTTAAAAGTTTCTGAAGAATTGATAATCAAAAATTGGAAAAAGAAATAACATTTTACATTTATTTTTGGCTAAACGATGAACTTTCGGTTGGAAATGAAATCTTTGCTTGAGCTTAGATGAATGTACAGTATTAGTTGGACAAAATCTATTTTTAAATACCATAGATAACCAAATAATTGATGAATATTGATAATTAAAAATCAATTTATCGATGTAAATACATGTCTAAAATTTGGATAGGTATACCAGTTAGAGCGCTGACGCAGCTATTAGCTAAAAATGGTTTTATCACTATACAATTACTAAAACTTAAGTATATTTTAATATACTTCTATTCTGATTATATCTAAAATTGTAATGATTCTTCTCCACAAATAATTAATCAAAATCGTTGATTAATTTTATTTTAATCGAACAAATTAATGATCTAGTAGCCCACACCTAGTCTAAAACATATAAATATACATTTATTTAAATATTCATTTAAAAATAAGAGTATTTTTCCAGCACTACTAATGATCATCTGCTTCAAGGTTATTCCATACAAGCAAATATTTGTTAAAATTGTTTCATTAACCAAAAATGTCTGAAATATTCTTGAAACAATAAACAGATCGATCATAAAGATCTTTACAATTTATTATTGTAACTTTAACTAAACTTGTTACTTTCATAACTAGTTATCAATAGAAGTTTATTGACTTTGGAGAAGTAAAATGCTTTCAATAACTGGGAATCTGTTCTGGAATACGGTGCTAGAGTTGATAAAATATATCGATACTTCTACCTACTAACGAATACCAGCAGGGAAATATAGCTTGGATTTTGTGAGAAACTATAGGCAAAGTTGGCATAAAATGGTGTTTACTTAAAAAAAATAAGAAATATTATGAAAAACGAATGTTTCCTACTTATAGAGTAGCTACAGGTAACTTATTGATTTCACTGAAACTATAGTTCTGTTTTTTCAACGATAATGCTGCAGACATCGCGATCGATTAGTAATGGGCTGATGCCACATCTGATTCCACATAAAACAAAACATTGTGGCAAAATCAGAACAGAAAAGAGAGAGATATATACAGATCATCAGGGTGTACAATTAAGCTTTTAACATATTCTAATAGTTTGAGTATCACTGAAATTAATTACGATTTCAATTCGCGACTTTCCTAAAATACCGATCAACAAACAGCAATGGAGTGAAAAGTATCATGAAAAGCGCAGAAGGCCAGCTGATCCCAACTATAATGTCGAGAATCATTAACCAAGAAACGCCTACAGCAATAAAAACAGAATGCAATGTTTCCCCATATTTACACAATTGCAGATGTGGAAGAATCTTTAAACTTACTAGTCATTCAATGATTCACATATAAATTAATATATGCGTGCAACAAGTTTCGAGGACGGAGTCAAACAAGTCAAATACATTCGTTTATGCATCTTTTGTATAAGATTGACGCCGTTAAAAATTCTCAGAAGCCTTACCTACAAAACTAATAAGATCCATACAATGTATACATACATGTACTGAAAGTCTATATTTTGTCATCACATATTTAACTTAAACGATATATTGAAAGTATATGAATTCATATACATATATATATAATAGCGATCGCAAAATATTTGTTATTGATATGAACTAACTAAGTTAACATAAAGAGTTACTGTACTCTCGAGATTGAGGTAAGACGTAAAATCAATATAATTATTGTTAACATCTAGACTTATTTTATATGAATTTCTTAAATTGAATGCAATTATAGGCAACTAAATATCAATCATAACAGCATAAGTCTATGTCTAATTTCGAATTATGCACATCTTTCGCTATCCTCTTTCCAAAGAAATGAACACTTTATTCATCAGGAGAGTGCATCAGCTCACTCGAGTATTGCTGTGAGAAACTTGCTTAACGCACACGTACAGAATTGATTAGTTCGAGATGGTCCAATTCATTTGGTTTCCAAGGTGCTCAGATTTGACTACGAATAACTTTTGGCCATGGGAGAATGTTTGTGATAGTTTCTACCAACTACCAAAATCCCAAAACCATCCTGATCGCATACAAGTGGCAAGACGTCTACAGAACAAGATGAAGTACAGTTTATGCATCGAAAACATCTATAAACTGTTTAAGCACTACATAATTATCCTTCTGATGTTGAAGTTTTAAGATAATAAATATAACATGAAATACCCAAGAGTTTTAGTGCTATTAAGAGCGGTTCATCAACTAAAACACCTTAGATATGTTATGCACTCATTCTTCACATGGGAGTCGTTTATGTGACATTGCTTCAAGATACTCTTTCTTGCATTTTCACCTATACTGAAGAACCTATATAATATTTTTCCATTCCGTCCTCATTTATATGACTATGCCATCTAGAAATCACGCGTGAAATAACTTCCCAATCTACATGTAAAAGCTTCCAAAACTTTCAATATTTGTATATATTTATTAAAGGCAATTAGTAAATAAAAGCATCACAAATCACAGTGAAGCTCTATAAAGGAAGTAATTAACTGGAGACTTAATAAATTTCCATTATAGCATTTATATTTTAAATTATATTAATTACATCAAACATAAAAGAAGCATTCAAATCTGATTCCAAGAGCACTCAGGTGTATTAAATTAAATTAATATTTAACAAATATAAGAGGAAGTTTGTGATTCTATGTTAGAAGCTAAGAGTTCATAGAGATCTTTGTGCGCTTACAAAACGATGCTTTCTTTCCCATCTACACATCGGTTGATGCGTATTAGCTAACAGTGTAGACTTGCTGTGATTACTTGTTTGAACATTTGTTAACTAGACTAATGCATAAATAATCTCACATCATGCTCACATCATGAATATTCAGTAAAAAGAAAGAAAATTTCACAATATTGTAACACACTTAGTCAAAATTTTGCATATGGTTTATCACAGGACCAGTAAAATCGAATAAATTTCGAAGAATTTAGCATCTGCGAGATTCTTTTACTCGAGAATTGGTGAAACGAGAACGTTCTATACTTGAGCATGCATTAACAACAACAGCTGCAGTATCAGCAGCAGCAGCAGCAGCAGCAGCAGTGGCCGAATCAGAGGGGGGATCCCGGATTTTTGGCACGAAACCGCCCGAGCCTAGGCTTTCAGGAAAAATGGTTTTATTTCCTGAAAAATAACATGGCTGTATTTCCGTTTTCTTCTACATCAGGAATTCAATACTTTTAAATATATATGTAGGAAACAATCAATTCGCTTAAGCTTCATTTCCACTAAGCCATTGTTGTTCAACCACATGTCTACATAATATTATTTTATGTATATATATATATATATAACATTAACGTAACTTGGCTACCGAAAAAATTTTCTTTTCTATAAAAATAGACCTTGCCCAGATATTCCTAAATCCCCCAAATAGCAGCATTTATATGTACCTGTACGTGGTGAAAACATGTTTACATTTTCCATTGTGAAACTTCAGATTTTATATTCGTTGTTTTGTTAAAAAGGCCTTGGACTAAGAAGTCTCAAGGAGTTATTTCTTTTCTCGATCTAACTTAAATAGTCAATCGTCTAGCCAATTTCAATAATAAATTTGTTGGATTAACTGCCAACACACGCATGTATTTAAAGAAGATGAGAGGTTAATATTAAAGAGATTTCTGTTTGTTGTTACAAGCATGATATTGCGAATCCATGGGTGAATAAATCTAATGCCAATAGTAGGAATTTCATACTTGTAAGTACTCCCTCCATTATTGATGCATTTTGTACACATAACAACCTTGATATCGCAAATTTTGTATAAAAAGTAAGGACTTCTTTTTTTCATTCTTTTTTTCAACTTTCCCTTCTCAAGCAAGCACTAACACAGTCTCTAATTTTATTTATAAGAGCATGAGTTTTCGTTCTTTATGATCTCATTTATATGTTGGAAATCAAGTACCATGTTCAGTATTCAACGTAAGTAGGACTTCATCTCAAGACAAGACATACAGATCTTACATTAGGACAGCTTCTGGTATTCACTAATTCTTTTAAGCAGAATGCATGACAACAATGTTGTAGTGAACAAAACTTTGACACCTGCTGTAGAATTCATAATTTTTCACTCGACAATTGTGGTGGATTTCGATAAAAGTGGAGAAACCAAAAGTGATGTTGTTATTGTGCTAAAAATAGCATTGAAAGGGAGAAGAATACATTTCGGCAGATGTCAACATTAAGGCGCTTTTTAAACAAGAATGCGACTACTTAGTTACTTATTAAGTAAACTTCATTAGAATTTAATTAAATACAACAATCAATTTAATCAGCAATTCCCAAATGTTATAGTCTTTCTTTAAAAACCATAAATTCATATTACAATATATTTGCCAAAAGTAATTGTAAACTACTTCTGATCAAAACTGAATTAATAACAAAAAAGCTACAAACGTATCAAAAGTTTAGTTCACCACGACGATATGGTCTCTGCACACATCTGCTACAATTACGGTATGTTATTATAGAAACCATTTGATGGATCTTTTGTATATTACTGGGTTTTTACGCAATTGCTACAACATTAAATAATCTCTATGTTGATAATTTTTTTCAGTGGGAAAGTATCAGAATCCAAATTTCATTCCCACATGCAAGTTAGAATCGGATATGATTTGTCCGGATCGTACTGAAATCATGACGATGTCGAATTTGTGTCATTGGAAAAATTGGCTAAACTCTAAGACTACATTCGCTAAGAAAAAAATTTCTATTGCAATATATATATATATATATATGTATATATATATATATATATATATATATATATATAGATTTGACATTTTTTCGAATTTGATTTTACAAACTTCGAGTTCAAACCAGTTCAGACTTCATACGCTCGGATAACATTTGATCCGGATAAATGAAATTTATGTCCAATTGCAACCAATTTGGTCAAAATTTTTAATTTTTTCATTAAACGATCATCTCTAATTTTTTATAAATCAGTAATTATAAAAAATCCAATTCGAGAATATGATTGTCAATTCTGGATGATGCAAAGCTGTTAAATTCCAATTGACCCGATTTTCAAATGAACAAATAAATTTTACTTTAGTCTTCTTCTTATATTAAAAACAGTCCACCATATTTCATTCAACAAGTAGATGCTAATGGAAACTTAAAGTCAGACAAACTCATCGAATTTACGTGTCCATGCATGTCCATGTCAAAATGCAAACCCTTAAAAACTATATTGGCACATAGAAAATATGTGGTAGAGCCCCTGGAGATCGTAGAACTCTCCAATAACATTTGATTCCTAACACCATCTGCCTAATGTCTGTAACAGAAAATGCAGTGTTGAAAAATTGAACAGTTAAAGAGAATGGATTTTCGGAGTTTTAAAAAGAACACAATTCTATAGGCTTTAGGTTAAAGAGTATTTAATATTATAACATTCGTACATTTTTAATTTCCGCAGATGGCTGCTTAACAATCAATAAGTGATGGAAGCATTGAAAAAGAGGTAGATGAATTATTAATACAGGTGATAACTCAAAGCATGTTTAACAATATAAATTATAAATTTAACCATGAAACAGAATGCATGGAAAATTATAAATCAATTTAATCTCGCGTGTCACTCAAATAAATAAAAGCCAATTATCACACGATCCATTGTTTTCCATTGAAATTAGGGAAACATTCCATCAGTCAGTGATTGGAGGACGTTTAACGACTGTATTTTGCAATATGTCACTTTGAGAATTTATTTAAATGATGCTCTCTGTTTTTGAAAAACTTTCATAATAAGAATAACTGAAATTACTTTCCCAGATTGCATTGTTGTGTTATAAATACTTTAAAACAATAAATGCTCATATAGCAAATGCATTTTAACCTTAACTTTGAAGTGTACTAGAAAGAAACTTTCATTCTCTCACTATACTCTAAGAGGCCGAATTATAGGCAACTCCCCCTTTTTTTATTTGCAGATTTTCATTTTCAGAAAAGCTCTTTTATTTAATATAAAAATAATTGTTGCAAGATTTGTTTAGCTACATCTAAAACTTGCAGTTCAATGTTTATAATATTGTAAAAATTTGAACATTAGATTAGGATTTTGAGTATTACGTTACTCAGACATTTGTATAATTCAAAAGAGATCTTAATACTTTAGACAACCCCGTTTTGATTATGCAAAAATTATTAGAAAACGGTGACCCCCTCTTCTAGATAATTTAGACCCCCTACGATAATTCGGAACCTCAAAGTAGGTGAATTATGTTGAAAAACATAATGTATCAGGAGTGAGTCAGCTTGAGTTGTGGAAAGGATTTTAAGAAAATATAGTTTCTTAACCTTCTTTATTTTAAGCGCTTATAGCTCAAAAACTATTAAAGCTATGCTCAATCTGAAAGTACCATGTAATATAGAGTGTCTCCTTTTTCTTTTCGCTTTAAATCCACGACCGGGATCTGTCAAGAAACACTCAAAGTTCTTTGTTGGTTCCATGTGCTCAAAACTTTATAAATACATGAACATTAGGTATGGAGAACATTTAAATCTTTTTCAAAAATTCCAAATTTTCAAAGAAAAATTGTTAATCTTTTGAAGAACTTCAGCTAAAGCAATACAATCAACAGAAATGTCAACATTGCATTAAAGTATGCCCCCGAATAGACCTGCCCGTGCCTCGCGATTTTCGAATTTACTAATAGGTTTGGAGAAAATTCTTTGTAAATGTGGAAAAACAGGTTGTACTTTAAAATTGACGATAGGCAGTAGATTAAACTAGACAATATGGAATACACGGTCGGGCTTTGTTTTCTGAAGTTTTGTAATGCTCTTTATATTTTAGATTATGTTAGTCGTTGGTTTCTGCAGGTCCGAAGAGGTGTGGTTTATTAAGAAAACATGATCATTTAGAAGTTTAAAAATATTGTTCTCTTCTTAATAAAAATAGTATTATCAACTTTAATAAATGACATTATTTCTTAGCATATTTGATTATTATGCGAAACCTGTAAAAATTAAGAAAGTTTTTAATGAATTTAAAATTTTATTTGAAATTCGGGATTGGAAGCACTATGTTTTTTTATATATGTAAAATCAAATGTTACATAGTGGTGTTCTGAACAATGGTGGACAATGTCAACTGGATAATGATTTGCATATTCCAATACAACACAAACCAGCATCATAGACCCCGCAAAACCCTGGTATTTTTCAAACCATATACAGCTGGAAAAACGGAATTCCTATAATTGATTTAAATATTAAGAATAGTATTCATATAAACGTGAAAAAGTACTGCATAGTGTAAATGTTAACGAATTCAAGGTACAAATTCACACACATCGTTAGTATGTCTGTCCATGTCAACATCTATTATAAAATATGATAAAAATTGGTGCGGTTGAGAAACACAATGCTTCAAAATTAGAAAATCTAGCCTTTGATTCCAAAACGCATACCCGCTCAAGTATATAACTGTAAAAATGCATCAAAAATTGTTGTCATACAAATTAATGCAAAAATCTATAAAAAATTGAAAAAAAAATATTTATGAAAAATTAACTTAACGTTTAAATTGGAAAACCTATTTCACATATAAACTATATTTTTTGAAAAAAAACTCCAACAACTTGCTATGGAAAATTTCCCGTTTAACTTATAAAATTGGTTGATATTGAGTTAAGTTAAATGACTTTTAAACAGGACTTAAAAATTATGTAGCAAAAGAATATATTAGGCCTACATATTTTTTGAAAAAATGCTATAAATACTTTATTTTCTGGTGCAAGTGTCACATTTGTGTATGTTAAGAGATAACGGAATGATTGTTGAGTTTATTTAATTAATAAAGACAGCGAACTTAAAAGATTTATTTGCGTTTGAAGGGCCGCGTCCCTATCATTAATTTTAAAATAAAGGGATTTCCATCGGCGCAGGCATTTGTAACCAAATAGTGGGAAATTTGAAAAACAATCGAAAAATCGCGGCTACATAGTTGAGAGAACTAAGTGAAGCGATATAATTAATATTCTTTTCCTCGGGCATGGCTAACAAAAACGGGAGCAGAGTTTAAAAGCTAGGAATTGCTTTACATTCAAAATAATTTCCCTACAACGAGAGATTGCCGTAATTTCCTGCCCATTTATTAAATAGAAACAACAATGATGAGTACATAACATGATGGTACATTCACGGCTGATGAATACGGTAGGGGATTAAAGCAACTTAAATAGCGAGACTGTTCCTTCAAATTAGCTGTTATGCGAAATTGCGCTAAAGAAGAGCACTCAGAAACAATTTCTGATTGTAGAATTTATCAATATCGCGATAGTGAAACTGATGAAGATAGTCCTTGAACACATCCGGCCCCTAGCTCATACTTTGAAAATAGGCACGTTCGTTAGTCCGTGCTCGTATCCTAAACCCGTTATGTCCGTAGCTATTTAAAGAAAAATGTTTGACGCAACAAGAATTCCTTCAAGAGTGTTATTCTACATGCACACTTAAACGGTCATAACAGCCATCAATGAAGCCTACGTCAAAAACATCACTGAGGAGTTGAATTTTACAACTATAACTCATAAATTAAGTCTCGTTTACAGAAGATTTATTAACACGTTTTCTCAATTTAGTGAGAAACCGTGCATCAACTACTATCTTTTCATGATGACAACTTACGCTTCTTATATTACGACATAATGTACATGTACATGAACAATATATTTTTACCAATACAATATCAGAAGATCACTGTGAATTAGAACTCTTTAAAATTTAAGAAGACAATTAATTGTACGTTATCTAATTTAATATTTTATGTATTATGTTGTAATTTCTGCTGTAAATCTACATGAAGTTTTGCAACATAGGAATACACTCCATAAAATTGATGCATAGAAAATTTGTATAAACTTCAAAGAAATCGTTTTTTAAGGATTATACTATATGCAGCGCTCGTATGCCCGGCCCAGCATATTATCATCGCAAATAGTTGTTTCAAATTATTGTTTAACCACGGCTCTCTGTAAATACAGGCCCGAAAGCAGCAATTGGCCAATGACAATTGGAGGGGAACAACGTACTTAGCAAAGTGATAAGATGTCAAACAATTTGATTATTTTAAACTGATTATTGAATAACATAGTCATTTACATTTGTAACTTTATAATTTTGTATAAATTTACCATTCTATTGCGACTTTGACGTATTTTTGAATAGGACAATGAATGTAAAATAAATAATAAAACACAAATGAATATATTGTAAGTAAACTAAACAATGGAAATTCATTGAAACTTTGATAATTTTTTACAAGTTGATTGTTTATCTGACCAAGTATCATTCATCATCTTAGCAAGATTATTTAGGCATATATTCACCATAACATTAATAACTAAGTTCGTGCAATGTGCACAATAATCTTCTTCAAAAAATGAATAAGTATCATTCATCATCTTAGCAAGATTATTTAGGCATATATTCACCATAACATTAATAACTACTACAATTACTAGCAACAAGAAAGAAAAACACAGAACTAATCCATATACACATTGAAAAAACAGAATTAGTGGGTTTCACCAAACTTCCTCGATTTAAGGTATCAAATAGTACAGTGGTTCCTACATTTTCTTCATCACGAGAATATTGAGAACGACAGAATTCACATTTCTTCAATATGTGTCGTTGGGTATATCCACTTACATAATAAATTACGTTAAGTATATCATCAGAAATTTCAGTTTCGTCCGAGTTCAACACACAATCATATTCTAATGCAGTAAATTCGAAAGATTGCTTTTGCTTAATTTTGGTATTCTCAGAAATAAATGTTGAAATATCATTGTCATAAACTAGTTTTTGCATACGAACTTTCTTTTCAGCTTGTAAAATATCACTAACGGAGACATTGTACACTGCTCCACAAAATTGCCTGTACATAGAAAAATGATTTTCAATGACATCGGATTGGTATTTTCCCAGTAAAACGTAATCATTAGTTTCAAGCAGTTTCTTTGATAAAATAATCAAGGAATTCACAGTCAGTGTACAAGCTGACGAGGTTTCTTTAGTTAAAGAGTACGACTTTTCTCTTATTGATTCCCAATAGCATAGCCAATCTAAAAATTTCTCTAAGAAATGAATTTGTATATCATTTTGCGATCGAATAGGATCTGAATATTCATCCAACTTTCTTTTCCCTTTATCTACACTCTTAACATTTACAATTTTCCATAAATTATTAATAAGTGTAAGGAAAATCTTGGTGCCATTATAATGTTCATTGAATTCATAGAACATTTCGAGTGCAGCAATGGTTTCAGTAGAGAATACAGAAATTGACGGAAGAACCTGTTGAGCTTCAATAGAAGAAGGATAGACACTTTTTCTATTTAAATGCTTTGCAATTTTAAACACACTGTCCTTTTCGCGATTATATAGCATTCTAATTAAATTAAAATCTGCGATTAGCATTTCTTGATAATTTTCTGGGTTCGGAAACTTCAATTTGAGACGTGAAATCCAATTTGCTTTAATACATTTTAAAATATGCACAAAGTCAAAGGCAAAAATTAGTGAAACTTCGGTACTCACATCATATGCAACGTTCACAACAGAGCATTCTTTAGATATTTGTCGTTTTTTGAAATGTTTAAAACGAGATTTCGATTTATCTGATGGTTATCAAAAAGAACTACTAATACTTCACAAGCCATTTGATGTAGTTCAAAAAGTATTTCTTTGGTAAATTCAGTTAGTTGCTGACCAGACAACTGCTTTGAAGGTATTAATGAAATAACATCTTTATGACCAGAGACAACGTTTGTCAAATGAAATGCCAAAACAGTTCTTGCAGGTTCCTTTTCCATAATCTTGATTTTTGAGTTTTCAGCGATTCCTGTCAAAGTTCCAGCTTTGAAAACGACTTTTTTACTTACGTATATCTCATCAATGCATAAAACGTTATGATTACCTTGGTAGTATCTCGATATTCTGGAATTAATATATGCATCCTCTTTTAAACGAATACCCGATTCAACATTAAGAATGTTTAAAAGACTTCGCAATCGCTGAACAGAAGGTAGTAAAAAATGTTCACGTAAAATGGAATAAATGTTTTGACTTCTTGAATAAACATTATAAGCAAAAAGTAAAGTCTGAGTTTGGAAACGCCGACGACATGGTTCTTTGTCAATTAATTGTAATTGCTCTCTAAAGAAATAATACAAATTGTGAATGAAGTGGTTGTCATAATCTATAGATTCTTCTGACAAATATTTGCTCAAGTGGTGGCATACTTCATCATTATAATTGAAATCAATTGACTCTAGAAATGAAAATAAATTACAAAATTGGGAATTTCTAGTAATTGAGTTAGAATTCGGATTTGTAATTAAATGAATATAGCTTTTCTTGGTGACTTCTGTATTACCGACAAACATAGCAACAGAAAATGTTTCAATATCAATGATAATTTTCTTTTCTACACTTAGACCATTTAATCTATTAAAATTTATTTTGCAAAAATACCTGAAGTTCTCTTCTTTAAGCAGTTGGTACTCTTTATATTTAAATGACTCAATATAATGAACAGTTATTTCATCCTGTGTGTTAAGCTGCTGTACTGCAGAAATATCTATACGGCTACGTCTTTCAAGCGGTGGTTCTCTGGTTGAAGTTTGTAGTACGAGGGATAAGTAGGGAAAACAGAAGGAATTGCTGTAGATTTAAGTTGTTTTCTTTTTAAACTTTTTGTTTTACGATCTTTTCTTTTTAAATGGATGTAGAAGCATAATCCGTTTCAATAAAATGAAGTGCACATACGCCAACGTTTCTTGTAATTTTGAATTCTTTTCTTCTAATTCTTTTTACCCAGATTTTTCGGATAGCATTATTTATTGGGAAATTGTGTACGGTTACATATTCGCCACTTTTATTATAATTCGACTTACAACCAACAACTGCACACGTTCGTGGCATAATTACTCTGTATTAGGAATGAATCATCTCTGCACGCACGCATCACCTAGTGTTGAGTTCCCCTCCAATTGTCATTAGCCAATTGCTGCTTTCGGGCCTTTGTTTACAGAGAGCCGTGGTTTAACATAAAAATATATAAAACTTTAAACTCGAAGAGAGTAGTGTTGGATAGAGCGTTATAACTAGTATCACTAGTTACTTCATTTATAATTTGAAATGGCTATTTCACGCTGTCAAATTACATAGGCTAATAGATACGTCCATCAATTGCAAGTAATTGCTGATTTTAACTCTTTCGTTAACCTACGTATTTCCAGGAAGCATTCATTTTTTTCAGGTGATTGCATTTTTAAATAAAAATATTGGAGCATTATTTTACTGGTTGGGACATGAATAAATTCTTCATATATTTAAGTAAGTCATAAAATTGTTAACAATAGAGAGAAGATGTTGTTTGGAAATTCTTTGAAATAAAATCATCACCAGTTTACAGGAAATACGCAGAAAAGTTTTAAAAAACTACAGTCACTTGAATTAGAACGGAATAAACAGTCTACATCTTTGACAAAGGAATATTGATGAAGATTCTCTTCACTAATTGAAAGATGCAGTAAACCAGTGCTTCATTTACATAATTGATGTTAACCACTCAGGATGTTTAAGAACTCAAAGTCAGTGAACATACATCTAAAAACAATTTAATAAAATTCTTTCAACAGCCCCTTCAACGAGATATAATTCTTTTTGCATTACTTCTCCAAAACTTATAAAAGAAGAGTCTAAAATCAATAAGTGAACATTTCACGAGTATAGCTCTCAGCGAATAGAATTGTATCGGATGGCATGTCAATAAAGCGATTCCAAATCGATCGGCTTCCAATTGCAGGGTATTTGCTACTATAAAAACTAAAGAGACGCTTATCGTATGCTCAGCTTAAACTCCCCTGTTCGTCTAGTGTTCCAGCAGGAATTTGATAAAATCTTATTTTGATAACACTCGTTTGCAGCGTTTCCCATTGCTATGCAACTTCTGATTAAAATCACAAATCTACAAATAAATTGATTGCAATGAAAACACAGATATCACGTTCGTCTGTGAAACCGATTAATAAATACAGTGCTTCTTTTCATTTACAATGCAACTGTCTAATACTATCAGGCTCTATCGAGTTTGTTTGAAAATTACCAAGAAACTTACTGGAAGTTTGGGCTTTATAGTTCTATTAGGCTGCCAGATTATTGTAGATTTTGAAAATAAAATTTCAAAGGACTACACACAAAATTAAAAAAAGTTTCCTAATTTTCAAAATAATTGCTTTATCTTGACAAATTTTGGTAGCTTATAATAATTAGGCTGCATTAAGTATTGATCACTGTAGATACAATTTTTCAATTGGCAAAAATGAAATTGTATTATATATACATATATATATATATATATATATATATATTGACTACCATAAAAACATTGAGCTTCATCAATCTAAGAACAGGGCATAGAGAGCCATATCTAGTATTAAAATAACTATTTAAAAGAAAATTTAAAAATTCTCAGATATAATGTATTTTTACAATTTAGGTTTACATCACTTCATACACAATCATCAGAATATTTTTAATTTATAAAATCACACAATCATCAGAGTATTTTTAAATTATCAAATCATTAGGTTTTCCAAAAATATTATTCATTGAAGATAATTCAGGTTTTCCCAGATTGTTGAAATGTGAACAAATATTCGACATTGCTCTTCTTGACTTCCATATTACATTACTTTCACAGTTTTGCATTGAAATTTCATTTGCATCTTTCATAAAAACAGAATTGGTAACAAATGGAGAGTTGCATGGTGTTTTCAAGGCTCCCAATATGGAATTTTCAATTTGAAAGTTATTCCTTGAGTTATTATTTATTAGAGATGATTGGCTGCACATAAACACTGCAGACATCACATGTATCTGTGAAAGAGTTTCATGAAAGAAAACATTTTCATTTTCATTAGCTGCAAAGAAATCACCTTCACTTCTCATCCTTCCAACATTGTTAAGTCGTATGACACTTTTCCTTACAAGGTTTTTTATGAAACTGTTTCCATTCATCTCAGCCAATTCAACATGATTAATATATACCTCCCCTTCACCAGTAACAGTATTGTTGAAAAACAGATTATTCTTTAGTTGTATAAATCTCCTTACTCTTATGGCAAAAATACTTTCAGTATAAGTATTACTAATGAATTGGTTTTCTTCAAATTGTACAAAATGACCTATATCTCCAAGGTAAAGATTCTTAATAGATGTATTATTTTTGAAAATGTTGCTCTTAGCCACAATGTGGTCAGCCCACTTAATTCTTGCACAGATACCGGCAGAAATCACATTCTGTATTACGTTTCTATTAAAATTTAATGTTGTTAAACAGCAGACTTCGAAAATATGCCACTGAGCTTCTACGTTATTGACAATATTTCCAATTACATTTACAACCTTCGCATTTAATAACCCTACTATTTGGTGATTTGAAACTACTAAAAATAAAATATATTAATAAATTCAATTTAATTTAATATATAAAATACCATAAACCAACAAATAACACCTTATCTTACGTTACATGTATATGATTTCCATTTTTGTACAAAAACATATCCTTCATTGCTACTTAATCACTAGCTCATTTATAATGCACTGACTAAAGGAAATATTGCAAATATATTATCGATTGTCCCACTATCAAAGGCAAAAATTACAGGCAAAAATTATATTGCACAATAGCTGTCGTTTGCACACCACTAGAGGGAGGAAAACAAATTGATTTGAGAAATCAAATTTGAAAAATGGAAAGGAAGGCAGTTGACATACAAACAACAATCAATAATTTGAGAATGTACAAAAAGGCCACATGGAATAGTGAGGCATCAAATTGGAGGTCAAATATAAATGTGAAAAAAATCATAAAAACATTTACTAAAAATGAAAACAGATAAAGTAATTAATTTCAAATATAAGAAGGAAAGATAAAAAACTGAAAGAGAGAAATGTTACAACTGTGGTCAGAAAGGGCACATAAAAAATTGATAAACATGATAGGAGATGAAGAAGCCTATTACAAAGATGAACACCTGATAGAATCAGAGATAGAAGAAATGTCTGACAATGAACAAATATTAAAGGAATCAGAAAAATATAGAGAGTGCTGCTTCATAAAAACCAAACACATATAATGATTGTGCTGAATTTGAACAACATTAACATAGTTACCATTGTGATAAATGGAGTGATGACAAAGGCAACAATCCATATGAGAGCAGCAATGTCAATTATAACAGATGACGTTGACATGAAATTGGGATTTAATAGAGAGGACTTTGAAAAATCAAACAATAGACTGATAAACACATCAGGGGAATATATTGATACAAAAGGAACAATAATAGATGTGAGAATAAGAATAGCAAGCAAAACATTCAAACAGTCATTGATAGTTGTCAACACACAAAGTAATACAATGATTTTTTACCAAAAAATAAGTGTGTAATAAACTATGTGAACAGAACAATCAAAATAAAAGAAGAGAAAATTTAAATAGAAGAGGAACAAGAGGAAAAAAAACAATATAATCTGAACTTGAGGAAGACATAAAACTCCAACCATGCAACCATACCAGTAGAGGCTGCACACAATCAATACCCAACAAGCCATAAATGCTGAAATAATGCTATATGAACCAAAGGGAATAAATACAAAGAGGGTGTTGATGCCATCAAGTGTATGTTTGATAAAAAATAGAAAAGGTAAAATCCCCATATTAAATAAATCAAACAGAAATGTTAATATAAAAATGACAAGTGAAAAATTTACGAAAAGTAAATCATTTTAAATATTAGAGTAATATGGAAGTTTATAGAGAATGAAGATGGAGTGAGGAATCTGCAAAGTTTCATTTTCTTACTTTAAATTATTAAATGAACCTAATTTCTTCCTATGGGTTGAATAGTGTCAAATATATTAGGTGTAATCACTCATAAATGTGCTACTTTCGTATGTATGCAATTGCTTTTCATAATAAAGATACAATGTTGCTGTGGTTTCATAGTATGGGGCTAAAGCTTTGGCAGTCTTCTAGTCTCTAAAAACCTCGAGTAAAATTATCTTAATGAAAAAAGCCTCAAATCTCAGTCTTAGTCTCAAAGACTCGGTCTGTATATATTGATCAAATGTATTGATGAATATACTCCCAGATCATTATAAATTTCAGGGGATGAATATACTCCCAGATCATCATAAATTTCAGGCTGAGACTGCAGTTCTAAGGACAATTTTGGAAATCTAATGCTCTCAGCTCATCGCAGGATACTAACAATATTTGGCGAAACTTGCAGAAAATTGTGCCATTTCTTACTCTACAAATTGAAACCCTGTAAATGATCTCAGGTTTCTGTGAATTTTTAGAATTTTAATGTATTATTTAAACCACAACACACTAGAATACTTAAATTTCAAAATAAAACGTAAAAAATAGGTTTTGACACAATGGTACAAGCTCCCATCAAATTATGAGCCGCCTGGTGAGCACTTTTTGATAATTTTTAGCTTTGAGAAAGCATCCTCTCAATATGTTGTTGTGATTGATAATGTCAAAAGATATCTATCAACCTTACATAACCAATGGTAGAATAATGGCCATTCATTTGCCAAGCATAACCAACAAAATAAAAAGTTTTAAAAATTTTACCATTCTTAAATTTTTGCGAGAAACTATTATATTAGAAACACTCATCTCAATAAATTTGAATCATTTTAATTACAAACTACTAACGTCTTATTTATCAGATTCTTTTAACTATTAATGATCTGAAAATGTTTACAAAAAAGCATTATTTCAATTTTCAAAAATCTAGCAAACTAATATGAACTATAATAATTTACATCTGACAATGGTCCATTATTGGCATTCCTGCATTTATCTTGCATCTAGCAAACAAATATGAACTATAATAATTTACAATTAAGACAGATCAAATTAAATTTTCATAACAAAGGAATTTACCTAATCTTTAGTAGTTGATAGTACAATTTAGTGTGCCAGCCACAGTTTCCAACTGTACTCTTAACTCAATCAAATTATACCAAGTTACGAATTACAATGCATAAAATAACATTGGCCATAATCAGTGAATTGATGGTGGGAAAAATGCGATACATGTGAACACTGATGCAATCAGTGGCATATTGGTTGGCCATTAGTGGCATCCGTGACAATCTTAGTAATGCGATATCAATGAGCAGATGCTTGAAAATAAAACACAATTCATTATTTTGATTCCTACTTCCTTTTAATAAGTAATTTATAATTTTTAGAAAATTACTATATACCTGCTCAGGGTATACTATAAAATTTCCTATTCACTTTTAATAGAACACTTATAATTTTTAGAAAATTAAAATATACCTGCTTAGGGTATACTAGAAAATATTTGATTCATGATTGTATTATTTTCAATTGTACTTAATTTTAAAATTCAAAATTTTTGTTAAATTTGGCATATTTTTATACTTATTGTTTTCATTTATTAATAAGACATTCTTTTAAATTTATACCAAATATTTTTTTAAATAGGCATGATAGGTTCTCAAAGATATCCTTTTGTAAAAAAAATTTTTAAATCCAATAAAATAAACCAAATTAGTTTGAATCACATCAAGTTCTCAAAGATATCCTTCTGAGCAATAAATTTTTAAATCCAATAAAATAAACCAAATTAGTTTGAATCACATCAATTATAACGATTAGACCCACTTGTGAAACCTTACTTTCGTTATTAATTCCAGTTCCAACATTGCATGTACATTTCTTAATAAGTAATGATAACGCAATAATTATAATAATCTAAAAAAAGATTATGATATATATAATTCTTGAATTTTTCCATTATGTCATATAGGCTTATATAACTTTAAATAATGGAATATTAATTCAATTTTGATAAACAGTTTAATTACAGATAACTGAAATAGTTACTAGATATAGACTTGGTTATGGGCTAAATCAAATATATTCCAAAATTCTATTAAATTTATGTGTAACTTTTGCATTCTCAACCAATTCCAATTACAGCACTAAATCAAATATATCCCAAAATTCTATTAAATTTCTGTGTAACTTTTGCATTATCAACCATTGACTATGTAATTGAGTAGACTGGGATTAACATGGGATAAAATGAAGAACCTTGAACCACGGATATCAGAATGTTTCCATTTTTATCACAACTTCGACTTGTTCACAAAAATTTAATGATTTGAATGTGTTCAAATCCAATGTAACTAAATGGGACTGAAATCTTGTCCTGAAGAACCCCAACAACTAGCTCTGGAAGGTATGGAATGATGTGGAAATGAAATGAAAAATGAAAAGGTTTTTTCAAATAGTTTACAAAATACATTTGAGAAAGAATTTTAATCTATGTAGAAATGTAAATGCAAGTTAAAAGGTTTTTTCAAATAGTTTAGAAAATACATTTGAGAAAGAATTTTAATCTATGTAGACATGTAAATGCAAGATAATCAATTTTTCATGATAAAGAACGTTTTATTCACATTTTAAAACAATTACTCCAAACCAATTTAAAAATTTAGAAGTCTTGGGATTTTGTCTAAAAAACATTTTATTCACATTTTGGAACAATTACTCCAAACCAATTTAAAAATTTAGAAGTCTTGGGATTTTGTCACACATATTTGTAAATTTAATGATGAACATTTGTGAAAAACATCGTTTTCTTTAGGGAACATTTAAGTTATTCACGGTACTGATACTAATCTCTGATACTATTTTCTTTTGAAAAGCAATTGTAACTTCTATGCGTAAATAGTGAAATTGTGATCTGTGATTTAAAATATTTTAGCGATTAGACCCACTTGTGAAACCTTTCTTTCGTTATTAATTCCAGTTCCAACATTGCATGTACATTTTTTAATAAGTAATGATAACGCAATAATTATAATAATATAAAAAAAGTTTATGATTCATATAATTTTTTACTGCATGAATTTTTCCATTGTGTCATGTAGGCTTATATAACTTTAAATAATGGAATATTAAATCAATTTTGATAAACAGTTTAATTAAAGATAACTGAAATAGTTACTAGATATAAAATCAAAATAGACTTGACTATGGGCTAAATCAAATATATTCCAAAATTCTATTAAATTTGTGTGTAACTTTTGCATTTTCAACCATTCCAATTACAGCACTGTCTGAAATGTGGCAAACTACTAGTAGGGTGCCTCGGGATCCCTTATTCCCATGCAACTTTGACTATGTATTTGATTAGACTGGGATTAACATAGGACCTCGATAAAATGAAGAACCTCAAACCACGGATATGAGAATGTTTCGCATAACCTTTCCATTTTTATTACAACTGCGAATTGTTCGCAGAACATTTATGCGATTTATAGAAGGAAAAAATATTGTGTGAATTGGGAAAGGAAAAAATCCCCTAAAAAATTTGAACCTAAAACTTTCATGATAAAAAACTATTTATTCATATTTTCGAACAATTACTCAAAACCAATTTAGAAATTTAGAAGTCTTGGGATTTTGTCACACATATTTGTAATTGTAATGAGGAACTTTTTTGAAAATCATCTGTCTAGTGCGAAAGTATATGAAATTATAAAATTATTTTTGCAAAGAAACTTTCGTTTTTTAGGAAACACATAAGTTCTTCACGGTACTGTTTATCAGAGAATCTCCAGGTCCAAATCCCAAACAAAAATAACTAATCTCTGATACTATTTTCGTTTGAAAACCTACCCAAACATTGTTGAGGTGTCCATGCACAAAATAAAAAAAAACTAATCTCTGATACTATTTTCGTTTGAAAACCTACCCAAGCATTGTTGAGGTGTACATGCACTTATTTAGATTAAGGATAGTATTACCGTTTTCAACTTTGTTGTCTACAAAGTCAGCATTTCCAATATTCACATTTGCAAAAATTTTTCCACCCCGCCTCTGGGATGAAAGCACGTGATTGTTTTTGAAAGAGAAATTTCCGCATAGAAATGAATAAATGGTTTCCTCCAAGTCAGAAAATGTCGAATTTGAAACCATTACATTTCCACTTCTTTCTGTAAACACACCTTTATTTTGGGAACTGATTGTGCCAAACTGCACATTTGATATGATTATGTGTGTGAGTTGGTTCTGTGCAGAGATACCAATTGAACCTTTTGTAGTAAGGAAAATACCAATGTTTTTGACAATAACAGTAGGAAAACTTGATGGAACTGGATAAAGACTTATTTGAAAAAGAGGTCTAAAATTTGGTATCCTTGAAATTATGGTTTTTCCTGCTCCATCAATTGTAATTGATTTTGAAAGGAGAATTGTATTATCAATCAAGATATTTTTTTCTGAGCAATTGAATCTGATCACATCAAATGGGCTTGATTGGTTAATCATATTCTGAAATTCTTGTCTGGTGCATTGGCCCATTTTTCCTAGTATTTGCACTGCATTGTAAGCTAACCCAATATAATTGAATATGGTAAAGATACTAAGCAACTTCATCAAATAAATTCTAAAAAAGTTAGTTTTATCTGTGAATTACAGGTATGATATTTACTAAATTTAAAGAATACAAACGGTAAACTTAGGAAATTTTAAAATCTGAAAGAGTCCTTCATATCATGCATCATTTATTGAACTCCTTCATATCATGCTTAATTTTAGGAAATTTTAAAATCTCATCTATTAAGCGAAGTTCATTATTCCAAAACCGTGTTAATTTGTTAGAAATTTATTATGTTTACATTTAATGATCATCATGAAGGTCATTCCATGTTACGCTACTATACCTTTTGATAAATTTATATTATAACATTCTTTACATTTAATGATCATCATGAAGGTCATTCCATGTTACGCTACTATACCTTTTGATAAATTTATATTATAACATTCT
>CABFPE010000204.1:303804-313917 GCA_900660155.1 Hofstenia miamia | reverse complement strand
TACGAGCTTAGCAAATTAAAGGTAATAAAGTTTTACTGCTAAGCATTCTTTTCATCTAAATTACAAATTCTATTAATATATAAAATAATTTTTTTTCTAAAATAATTTATAATGGTATTTTTAATATTAATTTGCCCTCAAATTCATTATGGATTTTTTTGACCGACGGTATCACCGTATGTTTTCTCATCACAGTATACCGCAATGCCGTTTTCCTAAGCGCTATTGCACCGTACCGCGGCATGCCGCGGACTTCTGCATTGAAACCGCACCGCGCACATCTCTATTGAGAAGTGTTTATAAACACTAAGCATGGCATGTGGGTCACTAAATCCCATGGTGTGTCGTTGGATCCAAGAACAAACAGTGCACGCACCAACTTTAGTGATTAATGTAATGTATCACCCGATGCATTTGAACCTATTTCGATATAAATACAATATTCATAGATACATGCATCTATAAATATTGAATGTACTGAAGAATTGCACAATAAAGTGCCATTAAAATGACAGGAAGAGTCAATAGGCGAGTGCACATTTCAAATAGCGACATATTTTTGAATAATCTAAAATAATTAACATCAATTGAAGGAAACGTCAAATTACCGTTTTAAACAAACATTGTTGACATTCCTCGCTATTTATACGTCCATACGAATTCAATCGATTCATGTTGCGATTGTTGAAAGTATTTTTCTTAATAGTGCTTATAAAGGACATTTCGTTCTATAGATTGACATTGTAAAGATTTATGACTCGCAGCGCTTGTATGCGTTTGTGGTATAACTAAAACTTTGACAGTTCAGGACAATTTGAGAAGTAAATAAACCAATTTTTGTTACTTCTAGGCCATGAAGCACTTCTTTACGTAAGAAGAAGGGCAGAAGGATTAATCATAGCAAGGATTAAGTATGATTTCTGATATATGACATTTTTCAATTATTACGAAATGACTTAAATTAAGATGATCAAGCGACATTCCTTAATGCTAAATACAATTTAGTCGAATTGATATGCATCGAATTAAAGTGAAATGAATAGCTCTATATGGAAATGTAGTCTAGCCAAAAGCAATTTGGAAAAGTTAAAAATCCTAGACAATAAAATGAATTACAAATATGCGAATTTTGAAAATGTGACAGAATATATATACAAGAAGGTTAGAAAAACGTTTTTGTCATAAAAGTGGCATTGAGAACTAAAGAAGAGTTAAATTACTCTAGAATTTAATTGAATGTACTAATACCTACAACATTGAAATAGTTGTAGGCCAAATGCGACACAGTAGGCGGTACACTCTTAAAGTGAAGAATAGAAGGGGAACGTATAAATAAGAGAAAAAAGCGAAATTAAAAAGACCAGATGTCATTGACAGCAATAAGAAAGCTGACGATGATGACGATTGTGATAATGCCGATGATGATGATGATGATGATGATGATGATGATGATGATGATGATGATGATGATGATGATGATGATGATGATGATGATGATGATGATGATGACGATATGCAATTAGAAATTTAGAAAATACCTTTAAAATGTAATATTTCAAAATTTCTGAACTAAAAAATTGAATAATGTTTAAATAAATAGAAATTCTCACACCCATGTAGATAAAATTGCTACATAAATTAAGAAAATCATCAATGTCAATTATGTTACATTGAGCAGCAGAAATTTATTCAATCATCTGCAGCTGCTGTGTATTTCACCATTTTGAAAGAGCATTTGGAGGTACCAAATCTTAATTTTGGAAAAATTAAAAGAGAACATAGCATGTACGATGCAAATATACATGCATTATTAGTCTTTGAATTATAAATAAAATCGCGAAATGCAATTGTGAATCGATTGGCCTTGATACATTCAGTATTGATTATTTATATTATTTATTAGAAATTTTTAGCAAAAAATATGTTCAATCTTTCCTACCAGAAATTGAATGACGAATACCAAGGAACAGGTACTGTAAGTAATAATTACTTAATAGCAAGACGAGCGATGACTGGGCATAGCAAATCACAAAAAAGAACTGAAAACGAGGGACAAAAAATAGAATTATGCTGAATAAAAAAAGCAGGTCGAAAGATAATAATTTGTCCGAAAAGCATTGAAACAGTGATCCATACATTTAGTGAGGCATCGTTGGAAATTAATGTATGTCCACACTAAAGCTAAATAATGANTGATGATGATGATGATGATGATGATGATGATGACGATATGCAATTAGAAATTTAGAAAATACCTTTAAAATGTAATATTTCAAAATTTCTGAACTAAAAAATTGAATAATGTTTAAATAAATAGAAATTCTCACACCCATGTAGATAAAATTGCTACATAAATTAAGAAAATCATCAATGTCAATTATGTTACATTGAGCAGCAGAAATTTATTCAATCATCTGCAGCTGCTGTGTATTTCACCATTTTGAAAGAGCATTTGGAGGTACCAAATCTTAATTTTGGAAAAATTAAAAGAGAACATAGCATGTACGATGCAAATATACATGCATTATTAGTCTTTGAATTATAAATAAAATCGCGAAATGCAATTGTGAATCGATTGGCCTTGATACATTCAGTATTGATTATTTATATTATTTATTAGAAATTTTTAGCAAAAAATATGTTCAATCTTTCCTACCAGAAATTGAATGACGAATACCAAGGAACAGGTACTGTAAGTAATAATTACTTAATAGCAAGACGAGCGATGACTGGGCATAGCAAATCACAAAAAAGAACTGAAAACGAGGGACAAAAAATAGAATTATGCTGAATAAAAAAAGCAGGTCGAAAGATAATAATTTGTCCGAAAAGCATTGAAACAGTGATCCATACATTTAGTGAGGCATCGTTGGAAATTAATGTATGTCCACACTAAAGCTAAATAATGAGCTTTTCTAGGCAAAAGCTGCAAAACTTTTGTTTTTTCCAAACTAACTCAAGCAGCCTCCATCAAAAACGAACGCAATCAACCGTTTTCAAGGTGTGATCTAACCTAACTCAGTCCAAGAATGATCTAGTACAGGGTTTACAATCAAATGAAATCTTATATATATGATTGAGTGAATGATTTTGATTCCATGCACAAAACTCTAAATTAACCATGCAGAGTTGACTGGAAAAAAAATCCAATCAATGAGGCAAGAAGAATGATTATATGATAACCAAAGCTGGAAACGGGTTGGGTCGACCCGCGTGGGTTTGCAGGTTGACCCAACCCGCGCAGGTCGTGGGTTGGCTTGGGTCAATTTTTTTCAAGTGCGGTTTGGGTTTGGTTGACCTGCATGTAGGACATGGGTTGTTTGCAGATTGGATTGGAGACCTTGTCAAGGACAAACGAGGAAATCTCTCTCCTGAAAGCATGGAACATCTAGTTGTTCTAAAGAAATCATTGTAAACATGGTTTTAAATCGTTTTGTTATTATTTACTATTTCCTAATATGCGAGTGTAAGCATTGCAGGATTTGTTTCTTATGGTTTTGGAGGCCAACAAAAATACAGTTCGGAACGTGGGTTGAATAGCAGGTTGGATTGCGGGTTGGTTTGGGTCTACCCATCAATGTTGAAGTGGGATGCGGGTCGGGTTGGGTCAAAAAATATTCACCCATTTCCACCGTTGATGATAACCTATATGTAAAAAACATTTTTTTTCTGCTATGATGAGTAACGCTTGCATTTTTCCTAGAAACATCAAATGCATTAAGCTTTATTGTTGTATATTATGAAAGTTGAAGATTTTTTAAACCTCTGAAGGTAATGGATATTCACTAAAAATCGTTATTATTTCTTTTCTTTAACAAATTCCATTAAAAACTACAAATATTGAATTATAAATGAAATATGCAAACAAAGGAACTTAAAATGTTCATTCAAAGAATCCAATCAATAATATTCAAAAGTGGATTATAAAGAAGATATAGACGAAGAACAGGTCGAAAAACCTTTTGTGCACTGCAATCGGTAAAATTATTAACAATTGCAATGTTGGTCGAAACACAATGTATTAAGTCTTGTCTCACTACGTAGAAAATTCTCACATCACAAAATCCTCTGATTTTGGTCGTTCATCAATATTAATGACTTTTTGAAAACGTCAAGAGCTGACTGAAGACGCAAATCGTTTGCTCAATCAGCTTATCATGTGTTAAAAGTTTTGTTAAAAGGGAAAAGTAAAAGTTTACAAGAAAAATGTTTTTAGACAACAGAAAGAAACTCAGAAAGTACGGGTCGCTCGGCTTTACCTTAAAATTTGAAGGTCATGAAATGCCTTGATTGGAGATGGATTATGAAATTTACTTCAGTTTATCACACCCAAATATTCACGACAACCAACATTTCTACACAAGAAACAATCATGAACTAAGTTACAGTATAAAGTCTGCGCATCATTGACTTTCACAATTTTGAACAAAATTCAAATTTTGTGGAGGTTCATAATGTTTTGCAAACGCTCCAAATAAAGTATTCATGAACTATTAACGATTTTTAGTGAACAGCCGTTATGTTATCATGAACCTAATATGGTATTATTAGGAAGAGTTTCTTCCAAAACAAATTAGAATGAAACTTTCTTGTTGCGTGATAGTTGAAGTGCATTATATACAAAAAGTAAGGTTTTACAAAAAAATCTAAAGCGTGCATAAAACGTGACTAGTTTAGTCGGTATTGATTCGAAAAGATACTTAACAAATGTAGGCTAAGATAATTACAAGGTATTTGTAAGTTTTAGAAACACGTTAGATGCCACCCATGCAATGCGAAATCGCTTATAGTAGTCTCGTTTCGTTCCTGTAGGTAATCCAATAGCAGACGTTCACATGCAAACACCTCGCTTTACTGCATAATGCAAGCAAAATGTGACAATTGATAAAATTTCACTATTTATTTAGCAGTCAGCTGACAGGTACAACTGGCAAAAGTTGACCACCATCTGGTTGTAGAGTTGACAGTTACTGTAGTAAAGTAAAGATTAACAACAAAATTTATTTTCCTTTTGAAAAGAGTCATTCCTCTAGGGGGATTTTATCCATAATATTTTATTAGATATTGATAAGATAAAATAGGAACATAGAGGGATGTCTAAGTGATGCTGACAATTGAAACGGCACAGTCAAAGCAACCAAAATGAATCAAACATGCAGCGTTTTACATTAAATACTGATTTCGGCAAACAAAATGCCAGAAACCATGTTTCTTAAAATCAACCCATCACTATAATATTCTGAAATATCATGTCGTTCTAATATAGTTTACGAAGGAAATTGATTATCTACAGTATATAAAAATACCATTTGCAAAAAGTGACGGTATAGCTGTTTGACATAATTGGGAACAACTAATTTTTTTACCGGTGTCGAGAACTTTTTAATAATATATTTCGCAATCAAGGCCTACTGTGAATGTAATCACGGAATGATTAATTGAGGCTTAATCGTCTTACCATGCAATTAACAAGCCTAGCAGTTTTTGAAAAGCCTTTTGATGCATTCGATTTGTTTCTTAATGGCTAAAAAATACACTTAAATCTTACGTAGCTATTCATTGAAAACATTTCTTTTAAATTTTCAATTTAATGATTTGAGAACCATTAAAAATTCAAAAAATTCCGCTACATTTGTAATAAAATGCATTTCACATCAGAAATCTACCAAATTTCTTTATTACACCACGAAAGTGGTCCTTTTGCGAATTAAAAGAAAGTATTGGATTAAAAGGGCATAGACATTGGTGGAATTGGTAGCAACCTTTTCATGGAATACTTTAAGAAACAAGTTGCAACAATTCGCAGATATTACTTGTCTTTAATTGCGAATATTTGTTTCTCTTACCTTAAATATCCATAAATTGTTTTAAAATTTTTTTATTGCAAAATAATGTCAATAAACAAAAAACAACAAAAATTCTAGAAATATTGCAGTTTATCAGAGAATAATGATTTATAGATCTTAGAATCAATTAAAGCATGACTGCTGAAAAATGACTGAAATAAGTGGTATTTAAAATTAGATATTTTATTTATATACTGTATATATGCCTTTCATCATATTTCAACAGCTGACTTTTCAATATTCATGTTTAAAATTTGGTTTGGCAAAATCTTTTTCCTTCTTTTGGGAATTTGAATAAGGCCAGCTTAACAATCAATCATCCACTAAGTAACTACATCCATGTTGACCAAACCTGATTAAACATTTATTGGATAAAATTCACGTGAAAGAGTACTATCTCATCAATGAAGATGTCAGAAAACCATGATCGAAATTGAATTAGGCTCATTGGAGCAATCTCCAATATTTTGTAACTGAAACTTTAACCAATGCGAACGCATTAGTGAATGTGCAAAGCCCAATTGAAACGTCTTCCCAAATTCGTAAACCTTCAATCAATCTTGTTAAGACAAAACATATCCATAAGCTACACTGGATTTTGAAACATATGCTGCTATCAGTACATTCACTATGTGTTCAAAAGATAAATACAACCAATCAACTTCTTCAAGCAGTTCGAGGTTCTATTAGAGGTAAAAAACCACTTAAAACAACAATTTTTTATTATTCAATGTTGCTGTTGAAATTTCTCTTTTGTTTTACCTGTCAAGGAACCGTTCCTGTTCAATGTTGTTTCCAAATATTTGTTTTTAGAAAGACTTGGAAAAACTGACAATTACTAATACTATAAGACCAGACAACACATGATTGTTAATTTCATTACAAAGAAGCGCATTGAAAAAATTAAAAGGGCATGTTAATGTCAAATTTAATTAATAACTGAAAGAAATTGATTGAGTAAATTGCATAGTTGCCAACTATGACCCGTGTTTAAAAAGTTGACTGAATTCTATAACCTAATGTTTCCATATTGTTCTTTTCTCTTTGCAGAATTAATTAAATAGGATGCCACTACTTCAGAGAATACCGAAACCCGAGGTGCAATACCGAAATTACAGCGGCATTTAATCAAAATGTTTATCCTTCAAACATGGCCAGATGAATGTAAAAACATGGTTTTTAGTAAATGACATCAGGATAAAAGTTTTGTGTGAAACTGCGTATTTACAATATATTTGTTTGAGCATTATTCATTTAATCTACCTCGGGATAAATTCAAACCATCTGTTCGATTTGGTCTTTTTTAATATTGACAAGCTAACCAAGTCAGTGTTTTGATGTCTCATGCCGTATCGATACCTCATCGAATATTTCCATTTATAAAGAGTAATACATTCCTCCTCGAAAAACTTGTTTTAACTTGAAATAACAATGAAATCTGAAATTTTAATGTAAACACGTGTACATTAATGAAAGTGTACAATTTGAAAGATTTACAAACAAAATCAAGGAAAAGTAATAGAAAATAACCGAGAAGACTTGGATATATACAAGTAAGAAAACACGTAACTCATCCACCATTTTGCGTCATTACTACAACGATTTGTCGTGAAAGCGGTGGCTATTGAGATTTAGACTGTTTAAATATAGAAAGTGGTATTTTAGTTAATTAATACAATATCTCCTCAAAACGTAATTTAATCATTGTCGTATCTAGGTTTTCAAAAAATGATACTCGCTCTCAATAACAAAGTGTTTAAAGGGACAGCATTTACGCCATTGTTTCGAAAAGAGTTAAATAACTTTATGCATTTGTGAAAATTCATTCATCTAAAATGAACAACTAAAGCGAATATCGCACCTGCTGCCACCAATTTCGTTGCTGCTTTAACGCAAATGTAAATAAACATTCCCATCAAAAATAACAAGAGCCTTAACAGGTTCCAGATCTGATTCCATAAATTCACAATATATATATATATATATATATATATATATATATATATATAAGATATTATTATTAAATAATACATCCCCACATTTCAATGTCTTGCATGTATTTTATTTAACAGCTTTGTACACTGTCATAGACTTAAAAATGTAAGCTATGTCTTTGAAGTACCGCAATAAAAAAATTCAATTTTGTCAAAGTCAATTTTCAACGTTAGATTATTATCAATACATTGAATGCTAAAATACAAAGTCACGGCAATCCAAAAGATTCTGAGTCTCTAATTAGGTCTTCCAACGTGAGCATGTTACCTTGAAATGCTCAGTAGTTATCTTATTCAATTGTTAACGCAAAATGAAGGTATTCTGCTACCATATTTTAGTAATTTAGAGGTAATTGCACTGATCAATAGCTGCCTGGCATAATCGTTGGATTGAGTGGAATGGATCATTTCCATGGCCTCCACTATTCCTCGATCTTAATTTATTAGACTTGGTTTTGTAGTGAAGCCAAAACGTTTATAAATAGTTCGTTGAATAGTACCCAAAAAATGAAATATTGAAATTTTTGAAATATTTTTTCTTTATACTGCTTGATGATTTGTTGTTTTCCTCTTACAATCATGACATGTTTACAAAGGCATTTACCAATTATTTTTGAATTAATTTTTCAAAAAAATCAATTCTTGAACGATTTTATTTTTTTGCATAAATTAATTACTTTATTAGTGGCCCGTAGCAAACCTAAAAATTTATAATAGTCAAGCAAAGCAATACAAAATCATTTCTTTAAGACTTTTACCAATTTTGTCTTTGTAATATGCATTGATATTAATAAAATTATCGTAAAATTTCATAAAAATGTTATACAGGGCTTTCAAAAAGTCATCATCTATTTATAAATTGTTATTACATCAAAAATATATTTCTGATAATAATCAAATTTGTACACAATGAAAAGTATACATAAAAATTTTGCTTTACTACATCATTTTAAATATTCTATCTTGTTTTTAGCCTCAGCACTATTTCAAATCTACTCAATACAGGAACGTGGAACAATAGTTTTTCTTATGGCCAACTACGAATTTGTTACAGGAATTTGTTACAGACCAGGGTGCGAAAAGGGAGAGCAAATTCATCAGTAAATTCAGAAAATACACAGCAAGTTGTTGCAATTTTAAAAAATAAATATTTTTTACTCTGTTCCCGCAATTTGTAATATGCTTAATTTATCGCTTGGCTCTACATTTACTATCCTCCACAAAATGTGGAAATACAAACGCTAGAGCTTCAATTACATATGAATTCTTGCCAAGAAATTCTTAATGAGAATATGAAAAGTAACAATTTGAACTGATGTTGAAGCTACTAACAAAATGAAATAATTAAAGCAACATTTTAATGTATACTGTTCATTGTGTATAAGTTTCAGTATTTATAGAAATATATATTTGATGTTATAAACATAAAAATAGATTATGACTTTTTGAAATCCCAGTATATATATATATAAAGAATATTCAAAACAACTACTTAGTATATATCAGTGTTGATTTCAAGTCCGGGACTGCCCTGATTCTTTAACCAAAAAACCAAGTAATTGGTAACATTCAGGCCTGGCCTGGGCCCCTCATATCCAAAACCATTATAAGATTTTTGAAAATAAAAATTTTTACATACAATTGAAAATACTAAAATGAAAACCGATTTTTTAAGCACTTGCCCGAAACCGAATGTACCCGAAATTTCCCAAAATGCACAGCACCTTACCCGAATCCTACCCTAAATGCAAAGTGACCTTCAAAATTTCAAACGAATGATAATGTATTGTCCTGCCTTTAGATTTTTAATGCACTGCTTATAATATTAAATCCCACTCTTCGGTTGTTTCCTGATAGGGAAAGAAATAGATTCATAATGATTGTTAGAAATAATTTCAAAGGAACTGATTGTCTTACTATTTTGTTAATACGAAATTTAAAAAAAAATTATCTCAAAACATCACCGTGTTTATATGATAAAATACCAGTTAAAAGCTTGGTTTTTGCAATTCAAAATATGATTCGATTATAAAATTCGTTGCTTTTTTTGCAAAATTTGAAACTAATCAAAATTTATTAACTTCAAAAACATCAGCACAAAACACGCACAAGACAAAATTATCTTGAAAAGAGTTTCGGCTTGATAAAAGTCTAGGTGAATCTGTACGAACTGTACAGTTCATAGTTATTGTCTTTTATTCACTTTAAAACTATTATATAATATAAGCTATTATCTGAAACAGTTTAAATTTTCAGCGTCAGCTTTTTTATAC
>CABFPE010000204.1:281497-298505 GCA_900660155.1 Hofstenia miamia | reverse complement strand
TATATATATTTATATATATATATATAGCTCCCGCCATTGATATCCGGACAAGCACAAAAATTTAGCGAAATCGTCATCTTATTAAAATATTGTATAAAGTAGTAGTTCTCTGTCAAACTTATACGCGTTTTATTGATTGTACTATGATTCATGCATTATTACGGTATGAATTAGCTAAACACTTGTTCTTTTATTGTGGATTCATGAATTGAAATTTAATTCTTGCTCAATAAAACACTATTACTACTACATTTTTATTCACAGTACACATCATTAGGAATAAACAAAAACAGAACATGGCAAATCGTCATAAATTTTCATTTTAGTACTTGGTGGGGAAACCTTTGTTTTTAAAACGTTTTGCCTACGCCTGGGGTTGCTATCAGTTCCTGGCGGTTTGCAAGAGCTTCTCGTGAATGACAGTCCCGATCGGGGCTCTGCCCGGGCCAGTCTTTAATGTGATAGATGTCAGGTTCGTCAAGATATAGTAATATGCTTTTCGCACTATGATACGATGCGTTATCGTCTTGAAAAACTGCTTGAGCATTAGGATACAGTTCATCCATAGTCATACGAAGCTCTCCCTCAAGAATCTGTTTGTACACAGTTTGATTCACTCTCTCACCTTTCTCGAAAATCTAAAATCATCTGACACCATTATAAGAAAACCCGCCCCAAATCATTATGCATGCAGGTTGTTTGATTGTCGGAGGAATGCACTCATTAGAGAACCGTTCAATCTCTCGTCTCTAAACCTTAATTCGGCTAGATTAAGACGACGTTGAATGGTCCTTACGTTAACATTTGCCACAACACTACGGAGCATTCTGCGAATAGCAGAAGCACTGGAAAACCTTCTCTTCAAACACTGACGGATAATGCGACGATCAGTTATAGAAGAAGTCTTTTTCATGACACAATTCCGTTTCTTTGGAGAACCGTAGCCATCAGGATTTTGTTGCCATCTTTTCTTGATGTCACTAACCGGTGACTTGGCGATGCCTGTACTGTTGGCAACAGATTGCATCGTAATCGTAAATCCTTCTTTCAATAAGGAAACGAAACTTGTTTGCTTACGAGGCGATATTTCTTTATTTTTCCTAGGTATTTCAATAATCGAGAAGAACGCAAAACGCGACAGTTTTGCTTTGCAACAAGAACCTTAGAATTAATATTCGTCTACTGTACACTATGAATGTCTATGCATCACGCGATTGGGCGCTGTATGCTGATAACTCATAGCTAGCCAATAAGGAATTCTCCAATCAGCGCGTACGATTGCAACAAAGAAACTCAGGCAGGAAAAATAATGCATGTGTAATTGTCATTGAGCTGCATATTTGTCGGATGATTCTCCAACTAATAATCTAGGATTATTGCTTTTGTAGGCCGATGGATTTCTACGATATACCTATTCCAAGAGGGAGTATTATACGTTTGAAATACTGCTAATGAATGATTATATATATATATATATATATATATATGTAATGTATGACTGTTGATTGTTAATACTTAACTTTGAGTTGACAATCGATGTTTATGCAGTATGCTTTATAAACATCAGCTTTGGGTATTATGTGTAATATTATAACCATTGAGTTTGGTGATTAAAGTTTGGACAATTGTCCAAAGCAATAATGCATAAAATCGGTAAGTCATTTTCGTAAACTATATAAGTTATGAATTATTGATAATTCTATAAACTATATTAATGCAAATCCTGCAAATTTCTTTAGGTTTCTCTATGCATTCTTTATATTCTTTAAATTTCTTTAAGATTTTTTAAAAAATTTAAGGTTTCTTTAAACATCTTTAAAATTCTTTCTAATTTCTGGCTAGATTCAATCAAGGTTTTTTAAAATTATTCTTTGGGATTTTATGTAGGATAGATTTGCTTGTTGAAAGTTTAATCCCTAATGGCCTCTTAGTCCTAATTATTGTTGCTTAAGCTCAGTGTTGACTCTAGAATTGAAATTCCGGGGTACTGATTCGACCTAGGGGTTGCAGATCAGAGCTTCAACCATGTCTGGTTATTTTGCAAGCAAATTATTGAAGGCGTTAGTTAGTAATGCACAGATATTTTAAAGTATTACATATAATTTGGCACGTCACATTTTCATATGTGCTCACAAGCCCAGTTCGCATTTCTTTTCTATCAAAGCAACTATATTGTGTCTTATAAGCAACTAAACAAAGTATATGAACCACTGCAGATCAAACAATCTTTATGCTGTTCCCATGAAATGAATTAATGATCGAAATGTTCAAATAAATTTCCGCAGATGAAGCCAGAGATGAATATGGGCAGAAAATTTTGGGGCAACTCCCACCCAGCCGAACAGCTGTTTCTTTTGCAACTAGTACATTTGAAGCCCAAAATAAATCCTGAGCTGGACAGCTTTCTATAGAAAAACATAGTCTTCAGAGCTTGCAATCACGAAACTGGGCAAACAATTGGTCCAGGACATATTACTAATTTTATTCTTGCCTCATATAAGTTATACCCGCTTCATTGTATATTAGCCTAATGATATTTCCCCGTGGGATAACTATATTTCCCCGGGATGTAATTACCTCTGAAATACCCCGGAGATTTTTCAGTGCTTCAGCTTAAAATTTGTATGTATTTAAGCATTTGAATTCTTCTTATTAATTAGGTAACATTTATTTAAGTGACTAGCATTATCATTTATGCTAATGAAATCAAGAAAATTCTGCACGATGCACTCAAAAGCACAACTACACTATACATGTTTGTAGAAAACATAAATGTACACAAAAAATTGTACTTTTTTATGAAATACTGAAAATTCAAGTTCTTATTTTTCCACTGTTGAACAACTATTAAATTGTTCTAAATTTTTAAGAAGTTAATAAACTTTTGTCTCATGTACATGTAGTGTAAAACACATTCTATTGATCTGTTTTCATTTGTTTTTAAATGAAACTATATCAATTGAAATCAATTGAAATCAATATAAAAATCAATATAAATGAAGTACATTAACCTATTTTTGAATTTTTCTTTCAAACAAATAGTGAATGATAATTTACTGTCTGTTAGCAAAACATATCTCAAAAAGATTTTTTCCCAAAATACAACAAAAAATTCTACTTGATTTTGAAGATAAATCAAATTAAAGCGAGCTAAAGACGCAGTTTCTTGATTACCCTATTCTTCTTGAAAAACCAAGTCACAAACATTCTATGAAATGCAAATCTGTTGAACTGTCTTATTGCATTATTGTTACCCCCCCCCTTCAGTTATAGACCTGTCATTATGTTTTACTGAGTTTATCAGAACCATCTTAATTATTAAATAGAATGATATCAATTAGTTTTGTAAAAAATGTAAATTTTACTATAACTCTATGCAGTAAGGAAATGAAAACAGGTACTCTTCAGCACTTGGAAGACTTGTTACTATAATTAACATTAGTGACATACATGATAACAAAATTGAAACACTTCCAGTTTATTTTGAATTGCGTCGATAGATGGCATTTAATTTACCTATAAAGGATTTTGGCAACATATTAAAACGAAAGTTTTAAGCATTTACTGATAAAAATGGTGAAAAATCTCATTAATATGGTATCTAGGAACCCCATAGAAAGAATTTACTGATTGGGATGCTATTCATTTATTTTCTTTTGAGCAAATTTTCCACAATTGTTTTTGGCTCTTTCTCTCATACTTTACCTATCAATTTAGGTTATATAGCTTCACAGCACAGTCCCAATAGTAATTAACAAGTATCACATACATTAAAGGTTATATCCTAATGAGTGAGTGCACGTTAGAACTGAGTGCAAGGTGGTCTAATATTCCTCCCTGTTCGTAATTATAAAAGTTGTTACCCGAGCCCTCCCAAATACCCGTAGGTTCAATTTATAAGAACTAATGTATTAATAACTCCAAACTAGGACTGTGTGGTCAAGCTAATTTTGCTATTGCTACATATTGCCGTAATTATTATACCGGTATTTTCATATCCGAATATAACTATCATTTATATTTTCAAACTCAGTTATATACAGCCAAATTTATGCTAATTCAAACTTCAATTTTTGCATAGAGTTGCACTGGGTTTAAAGAAAAAACTATTAGTACATTTGAGTTTTTGAATATTGAAATAGCCTTCT
This sequence comes from Hofstenia miamia, assembly GCA_900660155.1. Classification (NCBI taxonomy): domain Eukaryota; kingdom Metazoa; phylum Xenacoelomorpha; order Acoela; family Hofsteniidae; genus Hofstenia; species Hofstenia miamia. The sequence continues at coordinate 294,357 of CABFPE010000204.1, read as the reverse complement.
TTTCTACTACACATTAACCGTATAGCTCATACTATAAAAATGCTAGTGCTTAGGCATGTTCTTTTGTTAAATTTCTTTGCTAACTAAGGATAAATGAACGGTTAATTATTGATATTTGTATTAAGAAAACATGTAAATATTTCATTCACTTGAGTTTGTTGAACGATAAATTACCAATATGTTTTCTATAAGAAATAGTAATTTTGCCTGCTCTTTTTGCATTTTATCCGTTATTTATATTTGTCAAACCTACCAATAAAACGTGTAACAATACAACCCTATCGGGGGCATGGGAGGCAAATACTGGTATCTGCAAGTAGTACCGATATCTGCACAGCACTAGTACACAAAGATTACATTCATTTATTTAATTGTGAAGTACATTTTTGAATTTCTCAAATAATTTATAGTATTACACATTCATATATATATATATATATATATATTCAAATATCATATCCAATCATGTATAAGCCCATTCGAAAGGTGTAATTACTTTGGTGTAAACGTGATGACTTCACATATCTTCATGGGTTTACGTGAGATTTGTATCCAAGGTTTTTACCTGCGAGGCACAAAGTTTTCTATGATAACAAAAAATTAGAAAATTTTGTCTCATAGTATAAGTGAATATATTACATTTAACCGTAGAGTTAATGAATATTTTTGGTATATATATATATATATATATATATATATATATATATATAATTTTGAATTAATCAAGTCTATTTTCTGTTTTTCTAAGAATATGTATTTTTGACTTACTCTATTTCTGCACTCTAATTATGATCTATTTTGAAGAAAAGCAAAATTTTACAACATTAAAGCAAAATAACTAGAATTGGCGGACGTTTTTTGGAGAAGCATGAAGGTTTTAATACTTCAGAAATAATATCGTCAACTTATAGAATAATTGGCAAAGTGGATAATTGTAGTCGTCAGTTACTAAGATTGATTTAATGAAATTTCCAGGAAATTCAGACATGGTTTCCTGTAATAAATGCGCATTAAAAATAAACACTACTTTCAACGCCTCACGCACGAATTCAATATATTGGTTCGCAGCTATAAAAATTTCTCACTAGCAGATTTGAATGAATAAAATATCAGAAATGAATTTATCAAAAGCGTACTTTATCGTTGCGCATTAGAAATCCGTTCAACGAATATTTCGCTTTCAAAAATGCTTCATAATTTCAGAAAATTCAGTAAACATAGGTCTGCGCAATTTTCCTAAGCGTTTACGCATTTTACAAAATTTCGTTGATGCCACGATGCTGAAATATACATTCCGAAATGGTAAGTACAAATATACATTTACTTTCTGTCCAATTTTGAAATTACACTAGAGTTAAGATAAAACACAAATTAAGCGTAAATAAAGAGTGGCCATGCGCAACTTTATAATTTCTGCTGGTTTTCTTTATTGATATAAACGTATGTTTAACTTGAAGCATACGTTATTCAAAATCGAAATATATATTTGAATAAAAACCATCATACACATATATATCAAGTTTTTTATTTGTGCAGATGGTGATTATCTCATCTGTATGATAATGAAAATTTAACACTGATAATAATTACAAAGGAAACATTGCTCTGCACAGATTTCTAAGATTCAAATTTATCAAATATTCAAAATACAAAGCTAGATTTCTTTTCAAAGGAAAGAAATTACTTATTAAGTATTTACAGAACAGAGTTACTACAAAGTATGAGTGTATTCATTACTACAGGGTTAAACTTCCATTTGTTATTGTCATGCCATGTATGACGCAATAAATCACATCTTCTGAACCGAAGAAAATTTTCATTATTCAAATTTAAAAATTGAATTGGCAAAGACCTGCAATTTCTGAAAAATAGCAGATATAAAATAAGTCGGTGATTTTAAACCCAAATTTTTTGTTCAAAATAGGTCAGAAGCAGAAGTTTTGCATTAAAATCTTCATTTTACAATTGAAATTATATGAATTTCATAAATATCTTAAACTTAAGTTTTTGGATTTCCATAATAAGAGATTAAATTATGTAAAACAATTCCATATCATCTACTTCAGAATTAATATATTCGCTAAAATTCTAATTTTTATGAACGATAATCTTAATAATGATTTAAAATTGATTTCTGGCGTTCAAACCAGGGTAGAAAATAAATGAGCCCGAAGTTTTTTCTAATTCAGATGTAATCTGTGACCGCCTCTAAAATTTTATTTCAAATATTGTTAATAAATTGCCAAAAACTGATTCAATTAAACCCTTTGAGTATGAAATGGGAAGTTTAGCTGTTCTCAAACACTTACCTCATTCCAAAGAACTTTGGAATAGAGCTCAACACCTGTTCTTCAAAAATTTAAACAATAGAAAAAATATAAAACTAAAACTCTTCTGACTGATATTTTAAACTACAAATAATGAAATGTATAAATATACACATTTTTTAAACAAATTGGTTAAACAACTCGTTAAATAGACCAGCACAGTCTACAATATAGGCGTACGCAGGATGTTTTACGGGAATGGTAACAATAGCCAATTTGATATATTAGCATACTTTTACAGAACTTGGGATCGGGAGCGGTAAATAGGCAGAAATTGCTTTCAGTCAATTTAAAAAGGGCAACAAAAATTTGAATATATTTTTTCCAGGGAAAAGAAAGTGCTCGTCTACCCATACCCGAGGCCGCCCATGCAATAGAGTAAATGATGTGAAATGCTATTAAAGCTTTTTGACATTATTTCCAAAGCAATGTTGTAATTGTACAATGTAATTTGTGTAATAGATAATAAACGTTAGATGTGAATTGCAAATTTTTATGGCCTGTGCCGATGAAGAGGCGTTATTTGATTTTTTCAAAAACCTCTTCCGTTATTTCCCAAATACATGCTTCCTCAAAACGTCTATGAAGGTAACTCAGTGTTATCCTGTTGATAAAGGTTTGATGGAAACCAGTTCCTTTGGAGCTACATCATAAACTGGGGGCTTCTAATAGAAAGGAAATGTCCATTTTTTTGAATAAATCATCTATTATTTAGAATATAACGTGGTACTTGTGGCATACATGTATTTCCTTTGTATTATCCTTATAATGCGAAAACGACTGGCGATGATATAAATTTATATGAATGCAGAGATAATTACAAAAGTAATATAACTTTTATTTATGTCGTAAAGACCGAATTAGATAACATATGTCCGTTAAAGTCTGCAAAAGCAGACTGGTAAAGGAAACAAGCGCGCGGTTTACATTGAAAAAGCGTAAATAGGAAAAATCAATAGTCCACATGTTATGAATCCAGGACAGGAATGTAATTTTAAGCATTCCAACTGAATCTTTATTTCAAACCCTTTCAATGTTTAAGAAAAAACTAGGAAAGTGTTCCACACTAATAAATTTATCAAAATTACAATCGTATAATTCTAATTATATGACAGTAATATTAACAGGCGCATTCTGATTTCATAGAGGCACGCGTGAAGTTTGACTTCAATTTTAAAAGGTCGAATTGTTTTCGATGTGGGGATATGAGTAGACACAGACATATCTCTGCAGATAGGAACTGTGTTGTGCCTAAATAGATTTGGATCTTGTGGAGTTAGTTTATGATAGTTGATGCAAATTTGACTCAATGCTAAGTTTAACTGGTATCACATATTGATAATAATTTTTGTCTTTGATTGAAAGTGTAATGTAGCTTTAAGTGCATATGGTAAAAGGTAAAATTAAAACTTCTAAAATTTACAAGCCAATTGTTTAGCAGGTTTGTTAATGACTTAAAAGCTAAACCGTTTAATTTTCTCATTAAAAGAATTGATATTATAATAAACCACTTTAGTTGATAAAACCCTGAATTATCCTGATTTGACCTGAACCATTGATTTCTATAACACTACCAGGATGTGAACTGGACTTATTTTATTTAATAAAGCAGGCTGAATGTAATTGAGAAAGTTAGGTAAGCATGTTTACAGTTTGATAAATTTCACTGTGATTTAGTGTAAGTTTTGCCTGCTTTGGTGACTTACACAAGCACAGCCCGCATTCTGGTAGTGTTATAAAAATCCTTGCCTGAACTAATTTCCCTTGGTTTCATATGACTCGATAACCTGGTTATGACCCACCTCTGGAGAACATTATTGATGATTATGATCAAGAAATGAAACCTAGGCTCTGGGGAAGTCAGTGTTCATTTACTACATTTGCTCTGTTGCATATGCAAAATAAAATGGATTGTATGTTGGGGATTGAAACTGAGCTGTATCTCGAACTTATGCTTGCATTAAAATCGGATAGCGCTGCTTGCATTCATCACTATTATGAGTGGCTTATAACATGGATCTTCCAAAAGTACTGGAAAGTAAATAAGACTAGTGATTGCTATTGAACAAACTATTGCACTATAGACCTGTGCTTTACCATGAACTCTTACATAATAATCTAGGAGTTCATGGCTTTACAATATTAATTATTTTCTGCTTTTCAGCACACTATTTTCAAACAAAGAAACTTGAAAAGAGATTAACACTCAGAGACCTGAGTTTTTCAAAACCCTCTGATACCTGTGGGGGTCCGACGGACACCATTCAGATAAACACATTCTAATGCATCACATTAAAATTATTCACTTAGATCTGTCGTTTTTCTTGTTTATAGATCTACTTTAATTTTCTTTTAACTATCTTACTACTTTTTATGTATATAACCAGGCTGTTTTGTATATATTAAATGAAAAAATGTAAAATACAGATACTCAGTTTTCAATACTTTACATCAAACATTCATTGAGTATTTTTCTATTCTACTTCATTAATTCTATTAAGAATAAACTGAACTATTTTCTTTTAATATTGTTAATAGAAAAAATTAATTTCAAAAAATCTCTATTTGCACTCATCACATAAAAGAGTCATTTTTTAATGTTTATTACAAATATTACGATTACTATCTGCACAGACAACCTGGTCGACAGCGGCCAACTAAATTGATGACAGAGTTGTTGATTTCTAGGAATTTAGATGAACTCGTTTTTTAAGAAATATTCATAGAATAAAACAAAAAATATCACTCAGGGGTTCGTCGGACCCCCTCAGGTCTCTGAGTGTTAAAAATCTTCAAAAAACGAATGCTCTCAAAAACACAAAATCATATTAACAATGCGTCCAGAAATTCTATGAGCATCTAATGGTAAGATTAGAGAAGAAAAATTCACTACCTAATTGGCATATAAAGTTGGGATTATCAAGCGATTTGCACAGTTGCAGTACATATTAAGAATTCTATTATAATTGTAAGTGGAAAACATGCGTGCGTGAATTTTAAATAGAGATAAATACAGCTGTGGCCGAAATTGGAAATCAATATAAAAATGAATTGAGTCATTTAACAGGCGGTTTAAGCTACAAAATTCATAGCAGTTCTTTCCCTTTTCTCTCAACCTACGCAATTAAAAATCAAAGTTAGCGAAATCCACAATCACTAGGACAGAAGTTTTCCCTGACTTCCTCATAATTGCAATCTAACTGTTTACAATTTTAATTGACACATGGCGGAAAATTAGAAGCTCGCTATTCCGGAAAGGTTATTAACATATCCCAGATTGAAGTAACAATTAATTGGATTATGTTCATTTAATAAAGGCATTTATTACCTCTCAAATAACTCAACACTGCGTTTCCAAACATTTTAATCATTTATCGGTTAATTTTCTAGATTCTAGACGAACTCGAAGGAATAACAATGAATTTAGGAGTGAATTTCTATCCAATGGTTTTAAGGGAAATACCAAACCCACTATATATTTTTGAACTTCAATTAAAATTTCCTTTTTTCTAAGGTTCACTTTCGCTTAAATCAATTTTAGACTTTAGACATCACGTTCAGTTAAAAATGTAACGAGATATCTTCTCTCCAATACAAGGTTTGTTTCAAATTGTCCTAGTTTCCAAAGTATTTTTTAAAGTCTTCTGTTTAATTCCACTAAAAAATGTCATTGTCTCTTAAATTTAACAGTAGCTTACAAACCAAAGCCACTATTTCTCTTGTTTTCCATGGTTCTATTCGCGTAAAACTCGTTTCAAGGAATATATTCATTGTGTAAATCTTTCTCCATTTCAGAAGAATGAAATTTGGTATAATTGTTTGATATATAAATGGGCATTAAACGCCAAAAATGACTTTTTGCAAAACTTGTTTTATTTTATTAAATATTTGTTCAAAAATTAATATGAGCAAATTATGCAAATATTTTATAGTTCTTTGCATTTTTTGCCTTTTAATTGCATAGCCAAAATAAAAACAATTTATGACTTAAGTCTGTTTATAGTTTTGTTAATAATACCATAGCAGATAAATATTTTACAGAAATAATATAATGCATTATTTATTCATTCATTTATTATAGTTGCTATAGCAACCGACATAACAATACGTTGCAAAATGCATAATTTTCAAGAAGTTGCTTCAACACTTTTTTCACACAAAGCAAAATATTGAACCATTGGTAGGATGTACTTGGTTTTGGCTCCTCTCTAACTTTAAGCTATTCATCTAATCATTAATTGTAAAAATTTCAAAAATTTCATTTTGTCGATGGTTTTTTATCATTTTATAATATTTTGGAAATTTGTTAGAAAACATTTGCAAAGAATGTTAGTAAATGGAATCATATAGATTTTAATTATAAAAAGAACATACTAGAGCTAGTGAAAACATTTTTAAAACTGATACATCCAATTTCACTTCCATAAAAACAAAATAGAACATGATAAGAGTAATAACCAATTAAATTTTATTGTATATCATTGTAGAACTTCAAGTCATGACATGACATCTCAGTTGGTAAATCTATGGTAATTAGATATTTTACCATGTCCACAAACCAACAGCTGGTAATCAAAATGTAAAATTCCTTTACATATCTATAGAAAATAACAGCATTGGTTAAACAAAATCTTAAAGCGAATCTTTGCCTTTATATCTATAATTTTCATACTGAAACTATACAGCACAGGAATTGTTGTGTATTGTTACGGAAATATGGCCTCCACATGCTTTAAAATCTCTATGCCAAGTCCTTCAAATATGTAGCTAAATAATTTCACCTAATATCTAAGAAATTTGTACTTTTTGGTGCTATAAACATAATTTATGTATATGAATTTTCAAAGAATTTACTATTCTGGTACAATGGTGTATGTGATTCAATCGCTTGTAGAAAATATCTCTACTTTATAAAACGAAATTTAGTTGATCACGACTGCTGTTTTATGCAGCTCAAATATATTGTACAAGTAAATTTGGTTTTTGAGAATGAGCTGATAGACAATATTTCACGTATGTCTCTTATACACATCTTTTGTATTTGACGAAGGCTTACTATAACAGGCAAAACGAGTAGCATTTCTAAAATCTATCAAATTTGACTGTTTTTACAATAATTAGTTATTAAAATTACTGGAATGAAAGTTTAATAATTTTTCATTATAATTTAAAAACCGAAATGACTTTTGATTAGAAATACATTATGTATTTACTACCTTTTGATGCAAACAGTTAGTATTATTGTATTAAAATAACTCATTGTTAAATTGTAAGAACATGTTTCTTTAGTATTACAAAGTTGATATTAATATAAAATTACTTTTTGGTACTTTTGCATTGGCATGCAATAATAGACACCATAGGGGTGTACTTGAGGTGTGCTCAGGGGCTCAGTCCATATTATTAAATTCAATTGGGGAAATAGCCTCCCTTGTTAAAGTGATATTACGGTGTGGGCGTTTAACTTTATTTGTTGAGAAATTATATTTTATCAAAATATAACATAAAAATGCAATCTCAAATTTAGAGCCGATTTGTTAATTATTTAGGAGTACAGCTCCAATGGACACAGAATTCTAGAATTACAGACGATCAGAGTTAAATACATTTGGATTTTTCTTTAAATCACTTAAAAAAACCTAATGAGCATTGAGGCTCTCTGAATTCTGAATGGGCAGTATAATAGGCAAAAAAGGTAATCTCAATCCTTGCTAAGAGTGATTCAACGATGGTTCTTGGCTTTATACCTTGGTTTGCATGTGATATGATAAAAGGAATATTAATAAATTTATATATATGTACAAAAAGTTATTGAAAAAAGTTTTAAATTTTTATTTTTAAAAGTCTGCAAAATAAAGAAAATTGATTTCATGAATTTGAGAAATTATGTAGTTAGATGACAACTAAGATTTCAGTTCAACTTCCCAATCACCACGCAACAAATTTTAAGTTTTTATGCTTCAAAAATTTTGAAACGGAAATTGAGGAATTGTTCAACATATTTCAACAATAGTTTTAATTTGCCATAATATCCTAAGATTATAAATTGAAAACTACAAATGTACTTTGTTAATTATTTAATCTCCTTGGTGATTATATGCAAATCTTTGCAGAATTCAGAAAGGATTAATTTCTCCCAAACAAATGCAGCTTAAACTTTGGATTGAGAATGTATAGAAAATCGATAGAGGTATTAACTGGTGTCATTGATAATTTTTTAACTCACAAGAAATTCCAATGGGAATGGGATGAACATTGGACAAGGCAAAATCCCACGGGAATAACGTTCGAAACAATTCCCACCAAAACTAGAAAAAAAGGATCTTCAATGATACAGAATTTTTTAGAATTGATATGAAATTGAAATTCCTAGAATTAGCAGCTCTATTGAATGAAATTGAATGTAAATGTAGAATTTATTGTTCTAAAAACTTTCGTGAGAATGGGGTCTAGAAAGTTTCCCATACACAGGTCGCAATGCACTCAACAATTAGGTATCTGAAACAAAAAAGGTAAAATATGGGTTCTACTACCCAAGATAAAAATTCTATTTTTGCGAAAATAAGCAAAAAATTGTCAATAAAATTCTGGAATCCAAGACGTTATCAGCTTTTTCCATTGTCAGAAGGTCCTGTCCAATCGGACTAAGCCTTCCAGCCAAATTGAATTGTGGATTAAGTGAATAAACTCCAATCTAGAACGATTTTGTTGATGCATAGGTGTTAGAAACATATAGTTCAGGAACCAAATGATAATTTTTTAATTTCAAAAATCTGTGTGAATTAGTATTAAGAATCTACATCAAGTTTCTAATATCTGTTCATAAAATATTTAAGGTTACAGCAAAAATCTTTTAGTTTTTACAAACTTTCATTAACAAAAACTTTCTAAACGCTGTATTGTATACCCACTATAATGATGTAAACATAAACTGAGTTGGAGTAACATAGTGGAACATTATATTGGCAATGAAAGGTTTCCCATTTTCAAATTAAATTTTCCACCGAGACTTTTGAAAACTTTTTATACAAAACTAAACATCGTAATAAAGCTGAATGGTGGGTGTGAACCATTATAGAGGAAAGTTTTATTAAGCTGTGCAGTCATTCCAAATGCAAAATTAAATAAATTCGCTTTAAACAAATAATTATGAAAAACATACATCATTACACACGATGCATTTAGCTCTGGAGAATTGAAATTGCTTCAAATTAAAGATTACACAGAGAACAAAGCACCAAAATTCAAAACAAAGGTGTTGACAAAGCTTTGTTGCTAACATTCACTTCGGATGGTTCTATTTGTTTTTCATGCGTTCTGATTGCGGATTAATTTCGTTTTTTGACAAATTTATTTTTGAAAAATATTTTAGGAAAATCATGACAACATACATACACATTTGACAAAAGAGAAAGGAGGTCATTCATTGATGCAATTAGAAGCAAATTGGTACACTAACAACTGTCTTAAGGACATTTAAATTACAACTATAGGGGACTGATTTTAAGGTAGCCTGTAGAAAATTCGCAAATGTTATATAAAATTGAAACCCAAAGATTATAATGCTAGTCTTAATTAGCCCTAAGATTAACAATTATTCGATGAAGTCAACAAGTGCCATCGAATCGCAATTGTGAAGGGTTAGGCACCAAATTGAGTGATTAATTATTGAAGCAAAATACATCAAAGTAGTGGCCTCACAAGCGCATTGATTGATTCAATTGATTTTCGACAAAGTTACTTATTAATTAGAGCTCACTACAGATTATTGCCAATTGTAAATCCAGCATGCTCATTAAATTAAAAAGTTAATCATTGTAAATAGGACAATTGCATTCCAAAACTTATTAAAACATTTTTAAAAAGTTAAACTTTGCTAAATATAACCTCCACGAACACTTTGATTAAACATTGATTTAGCAATTTAAATTTTCTGTTAATCAATCTATTGTTGAATACAATAATTATTCAATTTCAACGTAGGTCTTATTGGATATATCATGCTTAATCTAATCGTAAAATAAGACTGATTAATAGCTAAGTTTTCAATACTTGGGAATGTTACCTTTAGAGCGTCGCTAAAGCGTCCACAAGAGTTCAACAGTGCTTAATAAATTCACATGTAATGCCACTGGGTAGTAAAGAAAAGCGCTCAAGGCTGAATTGTAATAACATCCAATTGCAAATGCTCCAATCTATAAAATATTTCCAAACTTCAAAGTTCAAATAATTCCCGCAAGAAGGCGTGACATAAAGCGCTAGGTTAAACGCGAATTATTGAATACTCTGAAATGCAAAGCATTACATTTTGTTATCAAAGATTGGGAAACATTAAAATTATTATTATTGACAGCATTGGTCTTAATGATTTATGTCAAATTTGCCCATTGGGACGAATATTAACTTGTAACAATGTTTTAAATTATTTCATGTTAAAATTTAAAACATAAATAAATTAAAATTGTTGATGCGAGAAATATTAGTTTTAAATTTACTTTTAGCTCTTAGTCAAAATAATCTTACAAACCTTTATGCTGAAATTTACTTTTCCATCATCAAATTTAAATATTAGAAGATTTGGATTTTAATATTTAGTGCATCAGATAATGACATAACAGAGTAGGCAGGGTTTTCAGTTGAAACATTAGACTTTGGAAACAAGCTGAGTTATCAGTTACGTAGCTAAGCCCTCCAGATACTGTCAAAATATTTGAAAAATACAGTCTGGCTCATAAGTATTGCAACACTCATCTTCACAACTTATTTCTGCAATGATTAACACAATATCTTTGATTTTTAGCACTAAGCTCAAGTTTGGCATTGTGAATTCAAATTTTCATGTAATCTTTTCATCAGAAATTTAGTTTTCCTCCTATTTTCCTGTGAAGGGGCACCCTAAAAACTATCTCAATAAATAAAAATGCTATGTAAATTATAGTGAAAAATCGAATTCAGCGTCAAAAATTTACTTTATTCTAAATTTTGTATACGAATGTATTCAGTAGATTTTGATTATTAAGAGTGTAAATTTTTTGAAAATCCTACTAAATCACTAATTTTGATGTAAAGTCAACCAATGTAATGCGATTTTAGCAAAATGGAGTGGTAGTATTTTTGAAGTACCGGAATATATTTATGTAAAACTTTCAGGATAAACTAAATTTTTTATCCTAAATTCGATTTTTTTTCATTATTATTTACATAGCATCTATATTTATGGGGTTAGTTTCACAGGTGAATGGGAGGCAAACTAAATTTCTGATGAAAAGATTGAATGAAAATTTGAATTCACAATGCCAAACTTGAGCCTAGTGCCACAAATCAAAGGTATTGTGTTAATCACTGCAGAAATAAACTGTGAAGATGAGTGTTGCAATACTTATGAGCGGGACTGTAGATTCTAATATGCATTTAAAATCAAGTTTCAAATAAATTTTTCCATAATGTCTTATTTTTTAGCGGTAATGAAAGAAAGCAGTGAAATTTCAAATTTCCTATTTAATTAAAGATTCCCTACATTGTTTATAAAATGCTGAAATTCCGGTCAATAAAATATTTTAGTTTTAAAAGTCTGTGTTTTGCTGCGTAATATACCGGTACATTTATATATAAATATATATGTTAATCTTATATTTCATTAAAATGCTTAGAGGTATGATGACATTTGATATCATTTAGTGCAGGTCGGGTTTTTCGAACTCAACAAAATCCTCATGATTTATATAAAAGGTTAAGATTTATCATTTAGTTTATAGTAGATCCTATTTTATAAAGAAAAATATGTGTTTTGGGGTAATACATTTGAAAATGTTGTGTTTAGCATAGAGCATGTACTCATGACGGACATTTGATTTTCTACAACAACAATTATTCCATTACTTAACCTGTAATCTGTCATAATATAATTACATTAACAGTTGGATATCAAAATTCCAGGATGAAAATATTCCTTCAAAATGCCACTAAATTTCCAGGAAAATCCAAATGTTATCACGCAGCCAACGTTGATAAATAAATAATGCATTTTCAATCTCTAAAATATGCTATTTTTGACTCATTTTTTCTTAACTCAAGAGAGCTTTTCCTCATGTTTGCACCATGGATGCCTCTTTAGAACAGCTTTGGCCCCTATCCTATGCGTCGACACAGCGCAAATGTAATCTCTTCTTTGGAGACAAATACTGTGAATTCATTTTGTAAAGAAATCTGTTGTCGAGTTAAACTATTTAAATCTTGCTATATAATAAATGGAGTCGCCGAATACTTATGTGTAAACATGATTAGCTTTTGAATGTAAAATTCCAAAGGTGTCGCGTAAATTATGCACAAAAACGGGCGAACCATAAATCAATAAAGTTAACTTAATAAGCAATAGTTTTTTCGTTGGTTTTTTTGTAAAAATCATATGCAATTTCGAGATCTACAGTAGATTTACTCATGTATATTAAGTTGCTGATGGTACAGATAATATTCTTGGAAATGATATCAATCTCAGTTGGAGCATATATATATATATATATATATATATATATA